>JAOYSI010015302.1:10741-35321 GCA_025775065.1 Hiodon alosoides | reverse complement strand
GTACAGGGTAGTTCAACTAATATAGTATGACATTAGTATGATATATATATTTATAAATGTATAAACCCGTTTAAGGCGGCCCGCTTGAGGATCCTTAATGGACCACACTTTGAGAACCACTGTTCTAAGCCCTCCAGTTTCCTCTTCAGAACCAATACTCTGCCGGCCTGGTGCGTTTTCATCCAGATCACCTGGTGAGTGATCTGCCTCCCGCCTACTTCGACCTGACTCAGCGCACACTGTGCATTCCGGTTTGTGACACAGTCCTGTCCATGGAGCGCCATGTTTCCCACCACCAGGGAACAAACCGACTCTGCTCCTCTCTTCACCTCAGTTACCTACCCTTTTATGCTCTAGGGACAGGGGAGAGTAATTTACCGACGCCCTGCTGGGTTTTTTTTAGGTTTTATGGCCCTCCGTCACAGCTCTGGTACCCATCTCCCCTGTGTACACTGAGCGGGTGTGATGTTGATGTTGTGATGTTGTATGACGCCTACACTGGTGTGGGTCCCCTGTCAGCCTTAAAAACAAAAACACTTTATTCTCCTATAATATCGCAATGGAAAACGCATTGTCTGGTTGCCCGGGCGATAAGTCCAGGAGAAAAATAGGGTGTGGAATAGTGTGGTGCTCAATTCCGTATTCGATTTGAACGACCTCCCCCCCACCCCCCTTGTTGTTCAGTGACTACAAGCGATCATTTCCCCCAGTGCTCCGCCATCTGGACCAGGTCCAGGCCACTGTCGCTCTCAGGCCACTGTTCTCATGGTCTCAGTGTGTGTGTGTGTGTGTGTGTGTTTAAAACACACACATGGTAGGACAGAAAACAAAATTAGCACGATAGGACACAGATATTCTGTTGCCCCTGCGACCAGCATGTCTCAGCCAATATAAAGATTCCTGTACTGAGTGGAACTTGGTCCAAAAAGTTGAGCCGTGTTATTGGACGGTTTCGTGGGCATGTGGGGACAGATGTCAGATCAGCTTAATTCAGACCTCTCCTTTCAGCTGTCCACGGTTTCCTGAATGCCTCGAGTAAAATCTGATGACGTGTTTCAGGCTGTCCCTTGTCGAGCCACTATAGACCGCACTGCGGCCTCCACATTCAGCGACACAAAGGTCTTACCGCTTCGTTTCACGTTCACATCTCTATCTCCATCATCTATGCAACAAGAAGTCAGAGCAAAGGTAAATTACTCCTGTGTCTTACTGCTAGATGTCAAGGATATTGTGGAGCAAGATAAGTTTTGTATTTGTGATAGAGATTTTTCACCACTGGAAATAAACCAGTTGACCTATAAATGTAGCTTTGCTCATGATGTTGTTAGATAGGGGTTGTATCACAGGCCTGCCTGACATATGGAGCACCAATTAGTCAAAACCGAAATAAAATAAGTGTTACTGTCATATACTGCTGGTGTTTTAAACATGCCTATCAGATTGCCCACAACGATAAGTGAGGTGTATTAATTTATGGTAACCGGTTATGATTCCTAATACAAATCCCGAGAAGTCCTTAAATGTTTAGGCATTAATTGAAATTTGCTGGTGTGATCTTATGTTTTGCACAACTTTCGCTGGCCTATGAACTTAAGATCCCGTTCAATGGCGCCAAGTTACTCAGATCTTATCAGTGACTTCCCTGATACAGTTCAGCCCCGCATGTGTGGATCGTCACCTGGTGCCCACGTATTGCGGCTGCCCTTTTGAAAAGGCTTGCCCTATTTGCCTGCGTAGTGTTGACACATTCCCCTGGTGAAAAGTGAGTCTCGTTCACGTTCCCCTGAGGTGCTCTGCCGTGCGTTCGGGGGTCTTTTTTTTAGATCCGCCCACTTGCGGCGGTACCGGCACATCGCTTTACAAAGCCGCTCATTGTTTCGGCCATCGGGGGCGAGACGGACAACGTCACTTCAGGTGGGAGCCGGGATGGTCTCCATGGCGACTGCAAGGCCTGGCGGAACGCGAAGCGGAGAGTGGCGGAGAGTGGCGGAAAGTGAATGCCACAGAAGTCTGTCTCCTGGGTATTGATAAGGACGGTCAGCACTGCGGATGCCTGGCGTCTCCGTTACTAAATAAATGCACAAGATGGTTCTGAGTACTCCTTTTGGAAAACCCATGGTAAATTTAAAAAAACCCATGCGTAGCACAGTGGCTCGCGCGTCGTACACCCACTGGCGTTGTTTGTCTTTGTGCGGCTGGATTGTCTTTTCATTTCCGCTGTGTGTCATAACTCTTTCTTATGTTTAGCCGCCGTGGTTCAAGGAGGCCTCTGCTACTGACTGAGATTCCTGGGAATGAAAAAAGGCCAGCGTGTCGGTGCTTGACTAAGCTCTGCGGCTAAAAGAAGAGAAACTAATCTTTGTGTTCTAATCACACAACCGCAGTTGGTGTCCGTTTTATTTGTGCACCCTGCTGAAACGGCCCATTGTAGCTAAACTCAGTCAGGGCCCAGTAAGCTTACTGAGTCATGGTTTACATTATATAATATATATTTTCAATGATTACGTTACAGTTTGATAATCAAACTGTAAAACCATCGTAAGTGACGATTTGGTATTCATCGCCTAATTATCCCGTTCACAGAGCACTCGCGAAGACCGCGTACAACGGCAGTTTCCTGTTTTCTTCCATTGCAACCCCGAGTTTTAGCCTAGATCTGGCCGTTGATTGTGACGCCGCGCCGTCTGTCAAGCCGATATTCACACACAGCCCCTCGACTACGCAATAGTTTACCAAATAGGGATCCAAATTTAATCTCAGAATTTAAAACCAGATTTAAAAAGCTGTATGTTCAGTTTGGGTGCTGAGCTGAGGGTGGAATTTGGCCGTAGAATCTTCAGGGGAACACAGACCTTTCCTTGCTGTCGCCTCTCTGTCATTGGTCAGGCTGTGTTCTTAGAAGGTGGGAAAGACTCCGCCCATAATCACGGCTTTGTTAATTTCCCTTGTATCTCATCATATTTTTTGCTTTTGTACCCCGCCCTAGCTTGTTCCTGCTGAGGCTACATAATTGTCACATCACACTGAATTAATTCACTCTCCCTTTCCCTTTATTGTCAGCGTCTAACCGTATTTAGCTTGCATTGACTCTGTTTCCTCCCTCTCTTCCTGGCGTGGCGGAGATAAACTGAGGCCAATTGAAGGGGGGGGGGGGGGTGTCATGGCAGCAAGAACCAAGAACCAACCACCTGTTGTGCACGATTGGCTGTCCCTCCAACCCTCCGCACAGCACTGGAGCTCCTGAGCTATCAACTCAACTTATTATTCACTTTTATTCTCTATGTGTCAGCTGTTATGCCATTCTCCAGGAGGTCTCTCTACTGCCCCAGGGCTCAGGGAAAAATCTTCCAGTTTTCCCACATCGGCACTGGATTTTCAGTTTTTTTTTTTTTATTCCTTCTGGAAAATGCAATCTGTTCAGCGCCTTTGCTGTAAAAAAAATCTACAATAAAAATGGTTTGATTGATTGACGGACGCTGGTGCGCTGTTTGCTAGACATCCGGCAAAGGTCGGGGGTCGCCAGTGCTAGGAACAGCGGTATGTGTGGGCAGATTAATATCCCCACTGAATTCCTTAGCGCGGACAGGTTAAGAACCGACATCCAGCTGGGCTGGTAATTAAATAATAAACCAACAACCCGTGTCTTAGCTTCGCTGCATGGTCCAGCACGCGTTCAGTGGACCTGACCCAGGATAAGGTGTGCGGGTGGGGCCGCCAACGTCCAATTAAAAACTGGGTCTGATATTTATCTTTAGAATGGATTACACAGCAGTGTGAGGTTTATTTGAACGAATTGCCGAGTTACAGCCTAAAAGGGTTGTCAGGACAACACTGCGTTGGGGTTACGCTGCATCCTGCACGCAGAAGGAGCGCCGATTTGCACCCAGAAACGCCCCCCAGTCTGGGCCTCACGTGCTGCAGCCCACCCTCCAGAGACCCTCCAGAGCGCTCTCCCAGGCTGTCAGAGTACCCGCGCAGCGCTGGGGCGCCACAAGTCCCCAGGGGAAGGGATGAAACTGCAAGGGGGGGGGACCCCGCCAAAAGCGCTAGACGTCAACCAAGCTGCGTGCCGCCGACTTCAAGGCGATGGAAATGTAGACACTGGGCAAAAAACAGCAGGAGGCCTCATCGCCTCATCAGCAGAAAATCTCAGACTGAAGAGTTGTTGTTTTTTTTTCCTTCTCCCAAACCCCGACATGAAAGGACGCGGAGAACCGCGGGGAACCGCCGCGTGGCTATGAAGAGAAGTTTGGAGCTCCTCTCGAGAAAACTTTCTCACACCCCCTGCACTCGAGCACCCTGAATCAAAGATAAGCGAGTGATCCAGGTACTGCCGGTTTTCGCTAATTCCCCAGACCTGGAACATCTGTAGGGCCGTGTCACTGCAGCTGGATGCGGTCTTCTGTATGCTGGGAGCCGCAGGATATTTCTGCCCATTAGGAGCCAGTAATTATCCAGCACTCCCACAGAGCCAGCCCACACAAATTATCGCCAGGTCCCCACAAATCCAAAATCAAGGCAGGCCATACTCGGGGCTGCGTTTAGAGAAACAGGAAATGCTGTGCGATGAATGAGCTGCTGTGGGTCCCCAGGCCGTTACTGGGTCAGGCGTTACTGCTGGGGGGATGCTCTTTGGGTCGCTCGACCTCCTCGCAGGTTCAGGAAAAAGAGCAGTGTTTTGATTCGCTCTCCAAACGGCAAAATTTCCAAATAGATGGATACATTTAAAATAACATTTTTAATGCCATTCTGTCTCCCATTTAAGCTTGTTCATGGAATAAACTCCCTTCTTTAAGCTTGTTCATGGAATAAACTCCCTTCTTTAAGCTTGTTCATGGAATAAACTCCCTTCTTTAATCTTTCGCAGTCTTAATTGACAGTATTGATTAATTGATAATACAACGGTAACACACTGATAACAGAAAAAAAACGATTTTCCCAATAATGTTAGATGTGATTTATTTTTTTAAAGTTTAATAGATTTCTGGATATTCAACCCGCTATGAACAGACCTTTAACAGGTGAATAAGCAAGCTGTTGCTCGCTCTTCCATTGACCACCATGCAACCCCATAACTCTGGATAAGTCTGGATAACTGCAAGACAACACAACACACAGGCCGGATAATACTCTCACAATTTCAGGACCGTTTGTCCGCCCGGCTCCAACGAAATCCCCTGGATATATAATCGCGTCACAGAGTGAGATGGTAACCGAGTGAGGTGGTAACCGAGTGAGGTGGTAACTGCCCCTTTTTTCAGCAGAGTGACTGTCGATATCAGTAAAGGAACACGCCAAAACATAATTTTAACACGACGGAATGAACATAGTGCTGTCTGGGTAAAAAACACCTGTGACGACGTTCACACCTCGGTCCCGAGAATTGTCTGGTGGTGAGGTAATTGTACGACAGCGATGGCGTCAAAAGGAATGTTCCAGTACTGATACCAGCCTCCCCCCCAAAAAAAGCCCCATCCTTAGGCCTACAAAAAATAAATCAGTCACAGGACAAACTACATGCCAATCAATCACTGTCTCACCAGCACTGTCCAGGGTCTCCACGATTGGCTGCTACCGTGGGCTATCAGGTCTTAACTAATCAGGCTTGCGCCATTAATTGAAAACATGTTGCTAAGGAAGAGTAGAAGTTTCATGTTGAATGTGTTCAAATCCATGTTTAATGTGTATTACTAATTTGTTTAATTGTTACTGTTAGAGAGACATCGTCCCTTTCACAGACATAAGGGCTTCTGTTAGTGGCTCAGAGTCACCTAATTGATGATGAGTTTAGTTGGAACCGAAACCAGCTCCCTGATAGGTCTCCTGGTTCAGGAGTGGGAAACGCCAATTAATACTTAAGAAAAGAAACGTGGGACCGTTGGTAATTAAGTGATTTTAGCTTGCATCGAGTATACAGGTTGAAAAAAACAAAAAACACAGAAGGGGGATGAGTTTTTGGACGGACTGCCAGTGGGGATGGAATACTGAGATTCCTGACCACAGGGTGATGAGCTGCTCTGGACTGTAGTCCACGTCAAAATTTCAGTGCCGATCTATTCTGAGAATTTGTGCTGTAGTCCTTAGGATTTTTCTAATGAAGTTTCTTAACCACAGTGTAATGTGCAAGCTGCAGTGGGACGCCCTAAGACATTCTCTCTAGCATCACGACGCCGCACCCCACTCCGCTGCCCTCTCTCCACGGCGCCCCCTAGCTGCTTATCTTGGTGAGCATCTTGTTGATGGCCTGCTTGACGTGGGTGGTGGAGCTGCGGCGCCGACCTTTGCCCTGGACCGAGCGCCGGCGCCGCACCTCCCGGCACAGCTCGTGGAAGGCCTCGCTGACGCAGCCGTCCCCCGTGCAGGCCGAGCACTCGAAGAAGGAGCAGGCCAGTTCGGCTGCCAGCCGCTCCCCCTCCGCCGTGCTCACCTGCCGGGAGTGCTCCAGGTCCGCCTTGTTGCCCACCAGCACCAGAGTCACACTCTTGGGCTTCCGCACCTCCTCCAGGAGGCCTTTGAGGGGCGCCACCTCCTCGAAGCTGCCCCGATCCGTGATGTCGTAGACGATGACGAAGCCGTCCCCCCAGCGCATGTGGCCGTCCCGCTGCAGCATGTCCTCCTGAGGGGGGCGGGGGCAGATCGGTGCTCATTTGGCGATACTAACCTGATACTAAGGTTAAGGTTAATCTACTACGCAAGTAGCTTTTCTGGTTTCGGGCTCCAGCCATCGTTTTCTACACATCTGCCGATGTGCAGTTACAAAGACTTCAGAATTCAGATTACTAGTACATCACACCTCAACTACAGTCAGAGCTCACCTGTCCTGCGGTGTCTAAGATCTCCATGGTAACCACCTCGTCGTCTATATTCGCTTGATGACGGTAGGTTGACTCTAAATGACACAAAGGGAGAATAATTATTTGAATGAATACATACGTTTGTTTGGCATGCTTCCAATTCACCAAGAAGGCTCTCGCACTGGTTGCCTGTGACACCAGTGATAGCGCTGAAAACTGCCCAGGGGTTCTTGTGGGAGTTTCACTCCGGCCTGTGGGCGAGAGGTTACAAAAGGCCGTGGACCGAACCAGAACCGAGTAAGAGTTAACAGAGGGGGAAATTCAGAAAACGTTCTGTTTGACTCCTGAGGAAAAGTGGTGACTCATCTGAGCTCATTTCCTCACCACGTAAAACCACCTCTGAAGATAACGCTGTTAATGATAACGCTGTTAACAATTAGTCTAAGCAAATAGAACATTTAAAAAAGAAGTGTACTCTCTGAAGGGCAGATTTGGACCGCCTGAGAACGATCACTCCGTTAAGCCTGTTCTCTTTCTCTGCACAGCTCGCTTTGTGTAAAATACACACCGTTTGACCAACCAGAGTCCCCCAACGGCAAACAGTAGCCATTCACTGTGGCTAACAAAACCCTGGGGTTATATTATAAGATGCAACCTACCAAGAACACAATAACACCATAAATTGCCTTTGAGCTTGAGTAAGTGACGCAGATATATAGGTGTACACAAAACTGAACCGTTACCAGATTGCTTCCAGATGCCCGGATTCTGAGACGAATCCTTCCTGGACAGTAACTTGATCGGCTCATCGCCGCGCGCGAAGCCTCGTGCGCTGTGCGTCTCTCGTCTGCAATTCGCCTGCCAGAATGTGTATGTGCGTGTGTTTTCTGATGTTCTAAGGCCATCGAAACGCATCATATTTCTGTGATTGCCATGGCTATTAATTACAGTCGGTAAGGATGCTATAAGTCTATTTCTTTTATTCATATACTGGTAAAAATGGATACTGGCAAATAAGACACACTAGTCTACATAGCGTTTTTAGGCCCAATATCATAGAACAATAGCATCATTACTAACCGTTAACCGCTAACCCTATCCCTTCCCTTCAATATGATTCCCGTCTGGACCAGCTACTTATCTATATAAAGCCTTTGAAGGGATGTGTGAGAGAAACCAGAATGCTTTTCTTCACCCCCGTGACGAAACGCTTCCTGTAGTTAGGTATAAACATATTAATCACAAATTTATATTTAAACCTAATTTGAGACCAGCCTTGGCGTAACTTTAGAAATTGGCTGTATGGCTCCCCAAACCTTTGAGTTTAATGAATAGAGACTGGGTTAACTTCGATTTGATAACACAACCCACGTCCACCAGTGCTGCTTACCGAGTGTGGGGTCATATTCCCAGATGAAACGCTTCGTCAGGAACCTCACCACCAACGCTGCAGAGAAAAGGAGTAACCGGTCAGTCTCTTAATGTAAACCACCTGCCAGTCAAGAAGGAGGTCTACAGCAGAGTGTAGACCTCTGCCCGGTTACATCGTTGTCTTGACGACAAGAATACCAGCAAGCCAGCCATTGGTTGATCCCCTTGCCCTGTGTTTTGAGCCCTAATTTAATTGCCCACCTGACCACATGTTATAAAATAACATATAAAATAATAATTAAATATAATACGTCACAAGCATAAACCTATAAAATATTAAACGGCAGGAAGATTTCTCCAAGAACACAACACCTGTGCAGGATCTTTTTTGTAACTGTGAAGCCCTACAAAGGGCCTTTCACTCACTCTGATCCCGACCAGGGGAAACGCTGTGAATCTGTCTGCAGTGGGGTTAACAGCAGGGTGTTTTGCTTTAACTAGTAAGTTTTTCCATTTTTTCAGGTACACTGCTTTGTTCATGCACCCCAGGGTTACTATAAACAATAAATTATACTGTAAATAAGGAGTTGTTAGCTGAATTAATGAGCAAACCTTTGTAGACCTTAATATGAGTCCATTTCAGTTGTCTAACAAGTCCTCCGGGCTGAAGAGTTGTGAGGAGCCAGTCTGATGTTAACATTTGTTCATCACTTTTCTGTGTTTCCTTTGAGGAACGTACGTAAATTCTCCACATACTTAACAGCCCATTGTGTGCCTTTAACATAACAATGTCAGTAAAACCAGTGCACAGCTTTAATATAGGCACCTAACTAAGCTCAGAAACAATCTTTCCTGGTAGTAGGAAAACATTGCCGGCCTCCCGGGCTAATGTGATAAGATTCTAAACTATAGCCCTCTTGTTCCTTAACTAAGAAGACATTTATTCATCAATCAAAACTGTGGGCTTTAATACATTCAGTGGTGCTATTACAACGGTGTATCGTGGGTAATGCTGTCTGAGCCAATAAATTAAATCAATCAATCTTTGTAGCCCATCATCTTTCAGAAAACGAATAACTGACGAGAAGGAATGCGTTTACAAATTGATCTGAACACGTTTCTTCCTGACAACAAGAAACCAGTAATGATTTGTTTTTTTAGCTAGTGGAGGAGAAACCTAGTCTCGTGTTGGCCTTCAGTCCCGCCTCAAAATTGGGACTTTAGGAGGTAATTAGCGACACCCTTTTTGTCCAGGAGGACAAACAACGCAGAGGCAATTAGTGACCTTGCCCTGGACGGTGGCTGGTTGCACATTTAGTAGGAATTATTGATTCCTTTGTAAGCATGAACGGGACGCTGACAGCTTGTTTGCCGGGTGACTGTCAAGATGAAAAAAACTGGCAGTCAAGCACAGCGGGGAGGGATCTTCACATAAATTATTTTGCCTAATGGATTACATTACTATCTTTCAGAGGTGCAGTCAATGTGTACGCCCCTCAGAAACCGGTGTTCGTTCTTACCGGGCCCCAGTAAATCCCTGTTACATTAGAAACCTCATCTTCTGCACCAGAGGAAGACTGTCAATGAGCCTGTCAGTTCACAAGCACTGATTAAACATCTGTTCACCAGTTTTCAGCCAATGGCGAGACTCGTGATGGACACATTATAATTATAACTTAATGACGAATAGTTTATAGAGTGAACGACACTCAACAACAGAAAGTTGCCCGGCGACCAGCGAGGCACACAGATGGTAAATAGTGGATTTCCTCGGTGATACGCGTCATGCTTGCAGGCCTTGTGACGTCCCTCTCATCAAGCATAAAATCCATTCCTGGATCAAAGATTGCCCCAAGCTAGAAGAAGTCATTTAAATCGCTGTAGTTTTAATAGATTCAGAAATGCCGGGTAAAACCTAGGAAGGTAACTGAGCAACAAGCACACAGAAAAACATGAATTTCAATCCTGTTTTGAAGTTCCTTAATAATTAATAATGCACTGGTACAGGGACTGTAAGCATATATATATAGTATTTTATATCTTTATTTGTACCTGAATTAGGCCATTTTGTACCATTGTCTTGTACCTCAAGAGAATTTAGGCCAAACTGAAATCATCAGGCATCGGCTTACAGGCCTTGGGACACAAGTTTTCCAACAGTAAAATCAACAGCCTAATTATAGCTGATTACGCACTCTACAGAGCTTACGGTCATAAGGCGAAGCTGGAACAGGAGCGCTCTACAAACACAGAAATCCATAGCAACTGAATCCTCCCCACCTCCAGTACTTCTGCTGAAGTGATTCCGTGGAAAATACTCAGTGAAATACCCCAATTGCACACTGTCGTGTATCATAAAATATACTGCCACACCATCAAGGCCGTTACACGGCTGTGTCTGCAGATCAGATGGTATTTGTCCAAGGTCCACGAAGGGCTGAGAACCAGGCATCTTTGAGGGTATGGTTCTCAAATTGTTCTCAAAGAGACAGCTTCGCGATTCAAGAATACCTTGGGATTCTCATGCTTAGAGTACACTTCATCTTCACTCATGTTTTTTTTGCTGTTACTGAAAAGATCTTTGAAGATTAGATTTGATTAATGCCAGAGACTAGTAGTAAATCCTCCTGTAAAAGTCAAAAGTATCTGAAAAGAATTCCCTCGCTGTTTGGCGTAGCTCCAAGCACACTCACACAGACTGTTATGATGCCAGGTCATGACTAATGCATCATTTTATGAGTTAAATATGTTACGGTGAGGCGTTTCGTTCCGCGAATCAGCTATTGTCCAGATGAGAAAGCTACATTTGAATGCCTAACATCCAGGACCAAAGCATGTAGCAGCCCGACATTCAGGTGGGGCGGCAGAGACCCTTCTCCGGCCGTTGGCTCCTGGATTTGCGTTCGCACGCAGGGGTGTTAGAACGTTGGCTCGTGGTTTTGTGTTCGCGTGCAGGGGTGTTAGAACGTTGGCTTCTGGTTTTGTGTTCGCGTGCAGGGGTGTTAGAACGTTGGCTCCTGGTTTTGCGTTCGCACCCAGGGGTGTTAGAACGTTGGCTCGTGGTTTTGCGTTCGCACCCAGGGGTGTTAGAACGTTGGCTCGTGGTTTTGCGTTCACGTGCAGGAGTGTTAGAACGTTGGCTCGTGGTTTTGCGTTCGCGTGCAGGGGTGTTAGAACGTTGGCTCGTGGTTTTGCGTTCACGTGCGGGGGTGTAAGAACGTTGGCTCGTGATTTTGTGTTCGTGCGGGGGTGTAAGAACGTTGTCTCTCGTTGGACGGGGAACCTTTTAACAGAACGTGAACAGAAGTAAAAGTTTTGCCAAGAGTTTTCTTCTGAAGCGGAAAAAAAAAAAAACAAGGCATTTTCTCACAAAGTGAGCCTTTAGGGAAGGGGGAAAAAAACCTTAATAGTTCTGTCATTAAATTTTGAGAGCTTTCTAAGCCGGGTTGTTAAAAGAGAAGCTATGACTCACGCGATGGAGGAGAGCAACCAGAGATTGTGCTAAGCAGAGCAGTGGATAGTGGGGATGGAAATGCGGTCTAAAAATAACAGAGTAAAACCCCTCTTTTTTTTTACCACCAGTCCCCCCGTTTCCTAGGGAAGCTGCTGGGGAGTGATATGCAGGGAGGAATGTGCGAATATAAAGAGTCCGGTACAGATCAGCACGCCTTGTTCTGGGCCGGGCCAGATCAGCACACCCTGTTCTGGGCCGGGCCAGATCAGCACGCCTTGTTCTGGGCCGGGCCAGATCAGCACGCCTTGTTCTGGGCCGGGCCAGATCAGCACGCCCTGTTCTGGGCCGGGCCAGACGACAGGAACCGCTCAACAGGGATAACAGGAGCTGTTGAACAGGGATAACAGGAACCGCTCAACAGGGATAACAGGAACTGCTGAACGGGGATAACCGGAACCGTTCAACAGGGATAACCGGAACCGCTCAACAGGGATAACAGGAATGGTTGAACAGGGATGACAGGAACCACTGAACGGGGACGACAGTAAGCTCATTGTACAGTTTAGCCTGTTGTCCATGACATGCTCTCCATTTGAGTCATGGTAAAGACTTATTTTTAGTTCAGCGAGAGGTATTGACTCGCCCACCGATGAGATACTTAAGACAACTGACTTCGACCGACTTTTCACAAAGCAGCACATTTAAGGACTACATACAAAAAACTTAATGCATTGAAAAGATTTTCTCCAAAAGATCTCTTAAGAAAAAAACACAGACGTAATTCTGCTAAAATATAATGTCAATGATGAGTCACGACTTGAATTCATAGACCATTTTCCTGATGCAAAATACGATCAGCACTGTGTTTTGAAAGTTATTAAAACAGATACAGAGAAATCCACGTGGCTCAGTCAAACTCATTAAGACTTTTCCTTCAGGGTGCATATGGAAATAAACAGATAATATTACAATGACAGAAGTGGCTTGTTAGAGGCGTCACAGCTGCCGTCGTTGTTTGCAAAAGGTTCAGACAGTCAATGCACGCCTTAATTAGGGACCGGTTTCTCCCTGTGGTACAGGGGTGGCAAATCGTACACCGCAGCAATCAGCGTTTGCATAATCAAGAGAGAGATTTACTTGCCTCTGAATGTCAGAATGGTCACGGCACCGAGTGTCTGATTAGCATGATACCGCTAATAAACAAATAGGAATCTCTAGCTCCTTCTGCTAACTCAGACGTGCATGGCTGCGTCTGGATATTTAAAGCTCAGTCCTAAAAATCTGCGCCATTATGTTCCTCTCACAGCATCTGTTTATCCTAAAGTGCAGTGCACCGTGAAGAGGATTTCAGAGCACCAAGAACCGGTTTGCATTCAGTCAGAACCTGCGATGGAGGAAACCAAGGTTTAAACCAAACAGATCAAAATCTGTTCAGGATTCCAGTCCTGGAGCTTTTAACCAAGAGGTCATTTGTGACACGATTCTTTAACCAAGGGGTCATTTGCGATACGAGTCTTTAGCTCTTTATCCAAGGGGTCATTTGTGATACGAGTCACACAAGTTGTGATTTGCCAGGGATTCGGGCGCCACAGCTGAATATTAAAAATCGCCCACACAAGTTTGTCCTCCATTGCATTGAAATGTAACTTCTGTTCTTTAGAAAGTGGCACGTCTGTAATTAAATACTTTATAATCAGCTCCCCCCATTCCCTCTCGGCGCCCGGGAGGACGTTTTCATCGGAATTGGAAAACAACACAATTTTTTGCCAAGTTGCTTTCTTAAAATATGTTTTTCTTTTCTTTTGGAAAGTCTCGAAAAGTTTAAAATCGGTGGGCTTGTTTTGAAAATGTTGCCTTTAATGACAGTTAAAGTTGTGACTGAAGTCCACTTTCTACTCAAGGAAATGGCAGTGCAGTGTTTTCTACCTTAATCAGCGATTTTCGCTCAAGACCAGTGGGTGTATTTTTTTGCTTGCAGCCTTTCGTCAGTCGCTAAAAAATCCAGCGGTAGACAGGTGAATCCCTGTTTTCCCAGTGCTGCAAGTTCACTGCAATTATCCATGTATTTGTGAATTCATCAAACATCCAACTGCCAGAAAAAGCTTTTTATTAACAGTCACTGTCAGATTTTCCCCTGCGTTTTGAATAATGTCTTCCAATAAACGTCAAACACAGTGAATGTGAAATGCAAATGGCCCTCTTCAAAGCCTGGCACTGATTCATAATTTAATATTGAAAATTATTTATTTCCTGGTACTATTTGTAAAGATGTGTTTGAACCATTTTGTGAAACCGGCAGCAGATTCGACTAATAATTTGTTCAAAGTCAATATATGGCAAAAGGTTTATCTACAATATACACGTGTAGCTCTGTGCTTTCTGGTGTCATGACCTGGAGGTATAATTTGGTATGTTTGATTTACCTGCCAGAATGACCTATAGATCGTAAATGAAGGGGCAAATCTGACACATACACAATGCTCAGTTTAACCAGGGAAGTACCTTGTTAATACTTAATGCTACTATTGAGGTAGGCATGCATGATCAGAGCTGTGATGACGACCACCATGATGATTATTCTCACAACTGTTATTATTAAATCATAATGATCAACACAAGGTAAAATCATAAACAGCGTAAATAAGGGCTAAATAAGAAAGTCAGATCAGGCCTACCTGATTTGCCGACCCCGGCTCTGCCAAACACGGCGAGCTTTACCTCGGCGCTTTTAGCCATGGTGGTCGCGCACTAGAGCGGAGCACCAACTGGATCGGCCTGACCCAAGTACCGACAAATCCCGCCCTGCTGCTCTACATCCAGGCTCAACGTGTTGTCTGTGGATTCTGGTGCCCGGAAGTCTAAAAATCAATCATCAAACGCAGAATTAAACAAAGAATCAATGCTTTGGTAATCACAAACACACACACACACACACACACACACACACACACACACTGTCTCACAATCACACACACTGTATGAGGGCGAAGACCAAACTCAGTCCTCTTCAGACCAAACTCAGCCCTCTTTCTAATGAACCAAGAGGTGTAAAAAAAGAAAAAGCACTCTTGTTCTCTTTACAGTAACACCATCCCTCCATTAGGAAGAGAACTCAGATCTCTTGCTCCTCCACTTTGTGTACGATACTACTTGAGGGCTGAGAGGATTAGCTATGCAAAATGTGTTTTTGATAAACACAAAGAAAACTGGAATAGCCTGGTATTCACAGCGTGGAGGTTTAAAAAACAACAACAACTCAGACCACCTCCTGAGACGGGTCTGAGCTCGGTTTGCTTCAGAGGGGTCTGAGCTCGGTTTGCTTCAGAAGGGTCTGAGTTTATTTTCCTTCAGAGGGTCTGAGTTTGGTTTGCTTCAGAAGGGTCTGAGTTTATTTTCCTTCAGAGGGTCTGAGTTCGGTTTGCTTCAGAAGGGTCTGAGTTTGGTTCGCTTCAGAGGGGTCTGAGTTTGGTTCGCTTCAGAGGGGTCTGAGTTTGGTTCGCTTCAGAGGGGTCTGAGTTTGGTTCCCTTCAGAGGGTCTGATTTTGGTTCCCTTCAGAGGGGTCTGAGTTTGGTTCGCTTCAGAGGGGTCTGAGTTTGGTTAGCTTCAGAGGGGTCTGAGTTTGATTAGCTTCAGAGGGGTCTGAGTTTGATTAGCTTCAGAGGGGTCTGAGTTTGATTAGCTTCAGAGGGTCTAAGTTCGGTTTGTTTCAGAAGGGTCTGTGTTTGGTTCGCTTCAGAGGGGTCTGTGTTTGGTTCGCTTCAGAGGGGTCTGTGTTCGTTTGGAGTGTTCACATACACAAGAACGTTCCGGCGAACTGCTCCGATTGGCTGAAAGACACCACGTGTGAAAACACCCAGAAAAGCAATATAGAGAAAAGCAAAACATTTTTTTCAGTTATCTAAATGTAATGTATTCATACCGTTGTTATTTCCAGTTCATTTGTGCCATGCACTTATTTTAATGCTTTTTAAAGCCCTGAAAATATATGAAGACTTCCTTGTCTGCGAGTTTGTGGAAATTTCTAGAACTGATGTTCCCAAAGGTCATCTTCGTTCCCACCGGGTATGAAATGTGATTAAGCACAAATGATGCCAACCGGCCGTTTTGATCACCCATGTTGTCGCCAGGGAGCAGTTCAAACCTGGCAGGTACAGGTTAATGACTTCCAGAAGTCAGATGAGAGTCTGGCTACAAACAGACTGGCATGTATCTGAACCGGCACATTTACACTGTAATGGAATCATCATTGCAGTGGCCCATCATTGCAAATCCGATGTTCTTTACCCGCACAAACTGGGAAGTCAGACCTGGAGGATGATTAGATCTCTGTTGGTGTCCTCAGGTCGCATTTGAGCCTCCCTGTGTCTTCACACAGAGCGGGCGGGCGGGATACACAGTCCACACACGGTTCAGGGCTAGTCACTCAACAGCGCTGCCAGCCTGCAGGTTTCCACGAAGCTGACCAGACTTTACCGCCAAGGTTGTCTCTAGCACATTCCACACCCAAATGGAGGTCTGTCTAGACACCCCTGTTTGAAAAAATATCATAACGCTGTACGACATTGTGTTTCTGTCTTGTGTTTCTCTTATAACACATAATAAACAGAACAGAACAAGCAAAGCATGTGACCTGCTTCCAAAGAAGGGTACTGTTTTCCATATTTAAAACAGAACCAATATCGGAGACATTTTAAAGGAGTATTAGCCTCTGCCACAAACAGCGGTCAGTAAAATATATATTACAGATTCAGTTACCGCCAGTATCCCAAAATTCGTGTTAGTGGTGTACACTGAGGAGAAAGCCAAGTTACACCGAGGTGTCTAAGCAAGCCTTTCCGAACTTCATTCAATTATCACATTTTTATAAAAAATATCAAACGCTAGCTCATCGCGTTTAGACGTTCGGAGTAATTAGTCATCACACAGCAGGGTGAAAAGGGCGTTGTCGCACTCCTTGACACACATATAACACTCCCTAGTTCAACACCCTGGCTAACATCCGCCCTAGCCTGGGATCGAGCTTGGGTCATCAAAGCGGGCAAGGCAGATGATTAGCTTGTGGAGCCATAGACCTCAGTCCTAAGGACCTACAAACTCCAAATGTTGCTTTAAATTTTTTTTTTTTTTCATTTTTAAGTTTGCCTGAATTGATTAATAACATATAGCTTGTGTTATCCATATGTTATCAATCATAAGGTCGTATTGCCTCACGACCGACAGCAGTACTACCCTACAGTGGAATGATGCTTTTACAGTGGGGTCAAGGGTCAAGGTTAGGGTTAGGGTTAGAGTTAGGGTTAGAGTCAGGGTTAGGGTTAGAGTCAGGGTCAGGTTTAGGTTTAAGGATAGGGTTAGAGTTAGGGTTAGAGTCGGGGTCAGGGATATGGCACTAGCATGATCAAGCTGCCAGAATGAGAGCCTCCTCCAAATAACCTTTGAGCTGGACGGGCATGTTAATGAGAAGTTTATTCATATTCATGGGCTTGGAGATGGAAGGAGACCTCGGGTGTGTGTCCGGATTCATGGCCGACCGTCACATACATTAAATAAAGCACATTCACTCTGCGTTACAGAGCCGTCCACTGCCCGGATTTAAGACCAAGATCCTTTGCTCTGCCTCTTGGTTCTGCAGTTTGGAATGGTGGTGACTTCTTGTTTCTGCTACTCAGCTCCTTTGAACATTCTGCCCTCCTCCAGACGACTGATGCTCTTAATACCTTAATCACCCTCCATGATAGAGGCAATCAGACACAGACCGACAAGATTAAATCACTCAACCCCGTGTTTGCCCAAGCCAGCTTGACAAGTTAAGAAATACACCAGGAACAACTTCCAGTCCAAAGGTTCAACATTTAACTGGATCAGCTAATCCCTCCTGGTGATGTCCTTAACTTTATTAGAACTGTAAACAAAACTGCTTGTTTATGTATTTATGTTATTTTTTTATATCAACATATTTTATATGTTATACATATTATATAGTAAATGTAATATTAATAAATATATTTATATAGAAACAGCCTTTTTGAGGATTACAATACCCACTTAATCTCATATTTCCTATTTCCAAGCCCTTGTTCTGTGCACGGTCCCCTTCTGTTTGACTGGCAGTTGAAAACCGACGGGTTTGTCAGTTCGTCAGGAGAACTGTCTTATCTTATCATCTGTAGCATTACTTGAAAACAAGAAAGGGTAACACGCGTGACCGAGTGTTTTACAGAATGCGCAACCCCTAAACTTTAAAGCACTGTCATTCACTCCTCAAATCCAGCCCTGCACAGCAACTCTGTTTTACATTTCTCATCCTCCACATAATACGGGTGAGGTTGAGGGTGTTGTAAATAAGTAATAAGAGCAGTAGTGTATGGGGTAAATTTATGTATGGAGATTGAGTACTGCAGTAGAAGCGTCAAAGAGCACGTGACTTCGACGCGTGTCGTTGGACATTCGTTCGCTTCTGAAAATAATTGCGCTTTTCAAGTGATTCTGACGCCAAAGGTACAATACGCGGCAACACGTGCAACCACCTAGCTGACAGACCACTTTAGCCTTATAAAGACTCTCCTACGCTCGCTTATTCTATTAAAATACTAAACGTTACATCATAACCCAAAGCAGCCACTCATACGCAAGTTTGGTGAGCCAAATGCAAATCAGGGGCAAATAAACGACAGTCTACAGATTGGCCAGTGTGTGTCGTGGTTATTTTGGTTCGGAATCCCCAAATTCCAAATATATCAAACGCAATGAGTGTCGACACGCAACTTCTAAGAGCAAGATCGTGAAACACCGGGCGCTTCAAGGCAAAACGTTCAGTACTCCCACGCCGCGACACTTCGATTCATCTGGAGGAATATGGAGAGTTTGGTGCCAGAGTTAAAAATATTAATGACCGGCGTGTTTCAATGATCCACAACATATTTTTATGTTCGTTGAACTCACCCCCAATGGCTTTTAGAGTTATATACTAATGTTTTACCACAGAACCAAACGCTTTACCCTACTGGGGTGATATACACCGGTATTGACATTGAATTTGGTGTTTTTTACCGAATCATTGAATTTAAAATGACTGAAAACCTAAACGTGATATCGACAACGCCTGCACAACAGTCTATTTATCATGCCAATTAAGAGACGTGCGAAGACACCCAGACGTGGAGAATGTAGGCCAACGGTAATGTTTACCGCGGGTCAACGCCGTTTCTGTGCTGCATGTTTACCGGAAACTTTAACGAGATATTACTTTTTTTACGGTCAGGTTGATTCAGTCAATGTTTCTTCTGGTTTTGAATTTACGGTAGCCAATTCTGGCGACCTAAGTGTCAAAGTAGGGGTTAAAGATAGCAACCGGGAAATGTAACAGTAAAGGATGTAAACGACAAAACAAGTAAATGTATTAATGTAAGTTAAAAAATCTAATCAACGCAGTAGAACAACATCTTAAAGCTGACCAGGAACCTTGACTTATGCATTTTGGTAGAGTGTTAATAGCTGCGAACTGTTAATAAAAACAAACACATTTTCTGATTATTATTTTAAAAATGAACTCACCCAACAACATCGGGTAATTTAAAAATGACTCCACGGATTTAGCAGGGTGCCGGGAATCAGTTTAAAATTCATTGATTTGTTTTCCCCCTGCAGGTTGTGATGGGCGAATAAAACAACGGTATGACCTTCTCCAAACGAGCCGATGCGGAGGCAGCGCACTAAACGACTGCTCCCAGAAATGCACACCTCTGATCGCTGTCCAACGGAGGCATACCGAACCGCGTTGACGCGCGGGTCTCCGAAAGAAGGTCAATCGTAATACACGGAGTGGAGTATACTTGACTTGAGGTAGGTACCTAGAGTTAAAAAGAACGTTTTAAAAGCACTGCCAGGCAATGTCTTTGCGGTTCGTTCCGTTGTAGTCTTATCCGCAAAACAAGGGAACGAGTGCCCTCTGCTGTACGCATGTTTATATATATATATATATATAAACACATCAATTAGGAATACGCAGTGACGATGTAGACTCCCACACAGTTTTTGAGCTTTTGTAACGCTGTATCAGCGAATACTGGTTTTAAAAATAAATTGCAGTACATCCTATTTAATGTCATACAAAGACCAAAATCTACAGGTCTGCATATCGCATATAATTTTTTATGGTCTTAAAAATCGGAAATTGGTGGATTAGACTGTAATAAATACATACAACCATAAATTATTTTTCCAACCCCTCAGACCTTGTTAAGAGTGTCAAGGTGAATCCCCTAAACACCTGTGTCTGTCCCATGTCATGGCCGACATTCATTCACAAGTTAAAAAAAAACAAAACACCTAACTGCAGCATAGCTACCCTGTACAGGAGACCCTCGTTCCAGGAAATTGTGCTAACCACTATTTTCGGTCCCTTTCTGTAACAATAGCGAGTGGCTAACTAGATCACTATGCGGAGGTTAATGGTTTCCCACGTCACCAATCTGCTTCCGTGCTTGGTAAAGTCCGAAGACGACTGTAGCACAATCCTAAATATAATTTTTTTTGGCGATGCCTTACTGTCAGATCAGTAAAACTTTATATTGACAAAAGAATATAATGAAATCTCAGCACTAGGTGGCACCATAAACCTAAATGTATCTTTTTAAATAATTCAACAGGGGATACCTGGGATGGCGCGTAGTGTATTCATAAAGATCCTCATCTTTTCCGTGTAAACAACCTATAGATGCAAACGTCGAAACTCGCCCTTCACTCACACGCGTTTCAGATTGAGTATCTTCTTCATTTCTATTTATATTCCCTGAATGTTTAATATTAATTGTGTAAAAGTGCCATATTTGAATGAAAAATAACTGTAGT
Organism: Hiodon alosoides; assembly: GCA_025775065.1. NCBI lineage: Eukaryota > Metazoa > Chordata > Actinopteri > Hiodontiformes > Hiodontidae > Hiodon > Hiodon alosoides. The sequence goes on along the minus strand of JAOYSI010015302.1, from coordinate 14,851 downwards.
AACAGCAACCCCACATCTCAACTTGCTTGTCTCTAAACATAACATAACATAACAGTGCGCAGATAAAATAACACGAGTAGTCTTTCTTCGGAAGCCAATAATGATTACAGCTCTTAAATACGACTGTTGGGAGTTTTTACATATTAAATAAATTATAAGAAAAATAAATAATTTAGCCAGTTTATATCCGACTTTACGATCGTTATGTTATGTATGTTATGAAACGCTGCTGTTGTTTTAGACCACGAAACGAATTCATTTAAACTTATGTTTTTCTGCATATATTTTCACAGTTCTACCTGAACTGTGTAGAATATTCCTTTAATTCTTAAACAAAAATCAGGCTAAATTATTAACAAAATCGACTAATGGCAGTGGTTCCGGCCGCTACGTTGTTGTCAATATGGGTCAGAATGCCGTATTCGTTTCCCCGTTTAACCCATAGTGTTTTCACTAGGAAGTGTCCAGCCCCAGTCATTCCCCATCGTTGCTAGGAACGCCGGGTGCGCGTAAGACATGGACACGAGTGAGGTATATGGAATGGATTTTAAAAATATTTTTTTTTTTTTTTTTTTTTTTTACCGCGGGTAAATATGCCTTAAATACTGGCTTGGACTTTACTGAGTTTTTAAGAAATAAAAAAAGAACTAGATATCGTGACAAGAATAAAAACAAGTAATATGATGACGTTCTTATTGACTATTTAAAGTAATTTAGCGAAACGGAGTCATTCAAAGCAAAATACGTTATTGGCATTAAGGGCCTCTGACAATCGAAACATACGGCGTCTGGCATCATTAAGGTTGTTGTTTTTTGGAAAGCTGGTACGGGGAGCTGAACAAATGTATCACTGATCTTTTCTAATCAAAGGGTACATTTTGTGCTCAACACAGTTCATAATCGCCACATTGTATCAAGCTGTACGTGTTAAATGTAATAACTACGTAGGTTGTGTAATTAAAGTAAAGCAGATATTGTTCAGCGTTTGTGACAAATTTGTAAAAATACAAACGAAACGAATGAAGTGCTCTTCTTTGGGCACACAGGGAGCAGGTGAATTTCCTATTTTTCCAACTTTGGGGCATTATTTAGGATACGGTTATTTCAAGCACTACAAGAAATTGACTTTCACCGAGGTGGGGGGCATTGTTGGGAAGGAAATTTAAAAAGTATCATCGCAGTGTTATATTTATCCAAGTTTAGCGCCTGCTCCGCCTATCAATCCTCTTAACGAAAACTGAAAGATAGCTATTTAACGGCGCTATTGCGGAAGTATTCTACCTGTCAAACAACTCACAACACAGGCGGAACTGTCAGTAAAAACAGGCGTAACTGCAGCTATTTAGCTTTTTGTGTGTGTGTGTGTGTGTGGGTATTTTTTCACTAACCACTAACAATCATATCGGTGTTGGCCTTCTAGGTTTCAAAGGGTCGGAAAAGACATGAACAAAGGTGACTTTGGGTACTAGACAGCAGACTGCACTTCCTACGGAACTTGTGTTAATTTATGATTGAAAAATTGAATTTTTGATTGACTAATGAATTCTTACTGTATTGTGGATGCCCGACAGAAAGTTCTTTTTTGACGACATCATTTCATAATTCCTCGTTTCTTGAATCGGCAGCAACATGAAAATGTAAGACTTCGTTCTTATTGGTACGGTTTAAATATTTATTTGTCGTCGTTAACAGTTATCAGCATCCTCTGGAGTGGTTTCTTTCGTTAAAACAGCCAACACTTAAGCTTTATAACACGCGATGTATGGCAAACATCGGCAACCGTTTTTTTTTTCTCTCCCCTAAACGCGCCCAATTGCTCGGCCGCGGGTCTGGCGTTCCTGCTGTAGCTTCCACTGGAGAAAAAGGGCGGGGCGTAAGAGGAGGAGAGTGATAACGTTGTCCCTCTGTGTCAGTCTTGTCCGGAAAGTGGTAAGGGATGCCGTTTTACCGTGTCTCTAGCCTGGCTGCCACAGATGCTAGGACTACCCCAGACGAACGTCTCGTTGTTCTCTGGGTCGATCGAAATAAACCTTCACTGACGTCGGAGCAACGCATATAGCGGCATATTGGCAAAACTGGTGTAGAACACACCATTTAGGCACCTTTGGTCGGTAAAGGGGAAACTATCAGCCTTCTGATGCTGCAGAAAATTTCGCCATTGTTTCCATGAGCAGGGAGCTTGCCAATACCGACATTTAGAAGAAGAAAAAAAGTCCAGTTTCGATGTATTACCCACGGTTTAACGGGGTCATCGCGTCAATGCTGCCTTACACGCTATTACTCCTGAGTAGCATTCAGGTAAGAAATCGTGATTTTGTGTTTAATTCAACGAGTTACCTCATGCCCAGTCGGTCTGGGCATGTCCATTTGTATAAGTGTGTTTCGCCGAATATGGTCCAGTTCATATCGTGTAATACTGTTAAATAATAAACCACTGAATAAAATGCATTTCGATCATTTGAAGATGCGTTTGCATAAAGTTACTTAAAGTGTTGTTCATTTGCTGAGAGTTACGAACGCTGGTGTACGACGTTTGTCTTTGTAACGTTTCTTCAGGCAAATTTGGGTCAATCGGTTGAGTATATTTGCAGGTATTCTTATTTATGTCCCTACCGGCAAAGGTGTATCCACTCTCGTTTCATTCAAATACCAAAAAAATAAAAGCACAGTTGGTTCACTTGTACAGCGTTTTTATAATCCGTGAGCAGTCTTGACAGCCAAGTTACCGTTTATGCGAACTCTTGCTGTCGAACGTTCTCAACACACCTGTGAAGTGTAGTTAAGCCAAGGTGCTGGAAGCTCTCCGTTCATTGAAATAATACAACTGGGGCATGTTGCATACGATGAGATTGGCCTCTGAATGATACTTCTCATTTTGAAAAAAATATGTCTTATTTTAGTGTAGTCATATTCAGTGTTATACATGTTTTATTCTTAATTTACCGGTATTATTGAAAAAGGCAGAATGTGTTGTTTACAAAACGGGACTATGATTTCCCCGAAGTGTATCTTTATAGTTTGCTTTTTACTTTTTAAAGTTATTTTTTTATATATATATATATATATATTTGCGATGACGTTGTACAAGTTCTGTGGCTAGAGACCGCGTTTCTCAGCGCGAGGTGCTGTAGTGTAAACTGCCGGTGTTCTGACTCGAAGCCCATGGCTATTCGGTCTGCTTTTTGATGGAGGTCAGTGTGTGTTTTATAAAATTTTATTTTCACTAAAACCCCTCTCCAAAGTAATCTATTTCCAATTATATTTAAAAAAAAACAACTGCCCGGGAGGGTCCTCAATTTTACTTCAGTGCCAACTCGATCTGTTATATTTTTCTTATATTTGTCTGTGTGAGTATATGTATATTTGGCCACATGTGTCTTGCCTGGGGTGAAACGAACCTTGGCAGGAAATAAACACGTACTGCTTCAGATTGTAACTGGATCCGCTAAGACTGCGGTCTGTCCCGCGGGATTGCGCGGTGTTACAGACCTCCAAATCTCTAGGAGCCAGCAGCTCTCTGTTGAGTCACCTATTTGGACACATCGGGACTCCAGTTTGCTAAGCCGAAAGAGCAGGCTGGGTTAGCAGTCTTTAAAAAAAGCTATCAGTGAATTTAAAACAGATAAAGATTGGGGATATTGTGTTGATGAAGAGGGCCATCACTTAAAAATAATAACAAACCACTTCTTGAAATATAATTCATTAGTACACAGCCTCGTCGACTTCATAAACAGTGACCTTTCACTGACTTTTTTGTAGTCTGTTCCTATAATAAGTTTTCGTTCATTTTTATATGTTATTGTTGGATGTAACGTCACCTGTGAATCGGTACATTCCACATTCAATATGTCAGGAAGGCCATCGCCTTGTCTTATTCTTTCAAGACATTGAGGACGTTTCTGAGAAACCACGCTGAGTATTAGTTGATGGATTACACGAGGTCAATGATGCGTCATCACCCACTTAAGCACAATGTTGAGCAGACTTAGTGGCGGCAGGTGTCGACTAAGTTGAAACCAAATTAGTGCTAGCACTGCTGCCGGAGAAGTTGCTAGCGCTACTGCCAGAGAAGTTGCTAGCGCTACTGCCAGAGAAGTTGCTAGCGCTACT
>JAOYSI010015291.1:15541-38194 GCA_025775065.1 Hiodon alosoides | reverse complement strand
GTGATCGCTGCGGCAGGTCAACGCTATGAGCGTGAGGAGAAATGGTTGTGATCGCTGCGGCAGGTCAACGCTATGAGCGTGAGGAGAAATGGTTGTGATCGCTGCGGCAGGTCAACGCTATGAGTGTGAGAAGAAATGGTTGTGAGCGGCGTTGCACTTCAGCAGTTCCTGTCTCATGGCAACATGTATCACAAGACGACATTACAGAGTGAAGTTTACATCCTCATCCAAAACCAGTCGCTTTTCACATCAGGTCTGAGTCACACGAGAACAGACAGGCAAACGCTGTCACTGTGATAGAGGACCGTGGATAACTTGTGGCTGGGTCCTTGGAAAACTAAAGATTAATAAATATTTTTTGACTGACTGAGCTGGGTAAAAAAAATCAGATATTGACATAAACAAAAGTGTTTTCGTGTTATATACATGTATGCATATATACATACATACATACATACATACACATATGCTCTTGGTTACTTATTTTGTAGCTTAGTAAAACAACATAAAATTACAACAAAAAAAACATGTATATTTTATAATGTTTTAGATTTTAAAGGACAAAAGATACCTTTTTACAAGTTTTTCTTGTCTATGGGAATAAAATCCATTGGAAATATTTTCTGGAATTCGGTCATGTGCTAACTTGATGGAAGCACGTTGACAGATGCCTCAACAAAGTGGAGATATTGGAGAAGTGTTTCCAGGAGTTCGGTCATGCGCCCATGAAAAAAAACCTGAAAATCCCAGCTATAATATACATGAGATGTAACCTTCCAACATATTCAGTTCCCAAGCTAAAGTCAATACACAAACATTTCACAGCTCACAGGCACAAACCCACTGCTGCCTATATAGTGCGTTTAACTGCTATAACTGGACTGCACATACAGACGTCGCATAGATAAAGATCTGGTCACCGTTTTCCCCACCTTCAGAGACATGCACACACACACCTCACCATGAGACATTTTAAAAAGACTCTATAAACCTCAACTGAAAGATAGGCAAGTGAAAACAGAGGAACACAGACATAACCCAAATAAACCTTAAACGCATGCGTGCGCACGCCTGCTGGGGCCTCAGCAGCCTGTCCATCACTGCCTTCCTTCTCCTCCCTCGCTCCCTCCCTCTCACCCTCTCTCCGGCATGAATAGCTTCTCTATTCCTTGACTCATACCGTTATTAATCTAGCGCCAGAAATCGGCAGTAAAACGGGGGGAGTGAAGCTGAGAGAAACAAGAGAAGGAAACACGGGGAGAGCCCTGCTCGGAGTCTGTGAGCCCTGTGTTTCTGTGCTTGCTCGGAGTCTGTGAGCCCTGTGTTTCTGTGCTTGCTCGGAGTCTGTGAGCCCTGTGTTTCTGTGCTCTGCTCGGAGTCTGTGAGCCCTGTGTTTCTGTGCTCTGCTCGGAGTCTGTGAGCCCTGTGTTTCTGTGAGCCCTGTGTTTCTGTGCTCTCCTCGGAGTCTGTGAGCCCTGTGTTTCTGTGCTCTGCTCAGAGTCTGTGAGCCCTGTGTTTCTGTGCTCTGCTTGGAGTCTGTGAGCCCTGTGTTTCCACCCCGAGTAGTGCAAAGAAAGAGGCGTACTGCACATGGAAAGCTAAAAGGTGTCACAGGGTCAGCTGGGCAGGGGGAAGTGGGAGAGAAAAGAGAGAAGTGTGAGGAGCCAGAACCTGTCCATCTCGTCCCATAGCCTGCGTGCACAGGGGCGTGCACAGGGGCGTGCACAGAAATAACATCACCATGCACACACGCACGCATACACACGCACGCATGCACAGACGCACATGCACACGCACGCGCACATACACACAGACAGACACACACACACACACACATGCAGACGCACATGCACACACACACACACACAGACACGCACGCACATGCGCACACACACACAGAAAGACACACGCAGACGCACACACACACACATAAACACACGCACAGACACACACACACACACACACACACACACACACACACACACACACACACACCACGACGACTGTGGGCAAAGAGCTACTTTACTTATAGGGAAACGGCGACTGCTTCACCTCTAGTTGCCCTAAACACACGCTGAGCTGCACATTAGCTGCAAAGAGCGATCGGCAGATCCTTAGGGCTTGTTTGTGTGCGCTACAAGGTCGACACTGCATTGTTGAGGCATTTGTGCCCTATCTGTGACAGTGCGCACTAGACTGTGAAGTTCAGCCACCTTGGAGCTATCTGCATACTCTCTCCAGCAATGCAAAGAAACACACACTTTCTTGAAGGGGCTTGGGACTCTGAGAAAAGCAACAGAACGCAGCAATGTCACGGAGCCAGGACATTGGCTGCCATGGGAGATCCTTCTCACGCCTGGGGTGTAAAAATGTGACTGTGCTCAGCCATCCCAGGTTAAAAACACAGCATCTGCCAAGCGCATAGGAAACATGGGAACTCAACACTATGGATTTCAAGGTCAACTTAAAGCCAATATCTCACCGGCGAGCCAAACAAGAATCCGCAGTGGTTCATGTTTTGTGTTACGACACAGTGAGAATCAGAACTTGTATACAGAGAGCTGGAATGGATTGGAGCGTTTGCAGACAACCCATGTTACTAACAGTTCCTTTTAATACAGCCCATATCGATTTGGAGAGAGTTCCGGTCCACCCGGTTGTCAATATTTTGACCAATGTTTTGTCAAATAGAAAAATTTCCTAATCAATTTGACATTTTCATTAAATTATACTATCAGGGATTAAACAAATAAATATAAACCAGTCAAGAATTTTACAGATTAAACATTAAAAACCAGTAAAAATATTTATAAATCGAGCTTTACTGATAACTTTAAAGAAATCCTTGCTTTGGATAAACTTGGTGAATGTCTGAATTGATCCCAATACCCGAAATTACAGAATCACATGGCTAGACCAGCAAATGAAAAGCAGAGCTCGCTATTTATACTTCCTGAGAGTTGGGGCCTAGCCTGAAACCCCTTCCTGAATCTGAACCCAGAGCCCTGTTCGGGCATTGGCATTTGGAGGGTGCTGCTAAAAAAAGGCTCATCAGAGATTTCACACAGAAATGTTTGGGCCTGGGCCTTTGACACCGTACTGCTACTGTACCCATGAGCAAGGGACATCACAGTACCCCAGACAGCCCCCACCCCCCCCCCTTAGTTCCCACCGTTCAGATGATATTTAACATCGGTACATGAAACAGCTCATTTACAACGCTGCAAATCCCTTCCGACAGACACATGGGCTAAGTGCACTAAGGCCCTGGGCAATTATCGTCTGCCATTAAATCCCGTCTCCTACCTCTCATCGTCCGGGTCGAACGGCCCACCAAACATGGACTTGGGCAGGCTGAAGGCCGAGGGCGTCTGAATGGGGTTCATGCTGTGGTGGAAGACACCATCTCTTGACAGGGGGGGGCCAGGGGAGCTGGGCTGAGACTGGGTCTCTCGAAACACAGGCTGTGGGAATAAGAGTGTGGAATTAAATCAATGAGTATTGCCAGATAGTCTTTAGCCACAGTAACAAATCCATCCAGCAGGAAATCAGAGCCTAACTTCCTCCTGCACTGCTGTGGATAGGCTGTTCCTGTCCTTGATGACAGTAGGGGAAATCCCTTCCTGTCATTAATCAGATTTGTTATTAATAAAACCCCAGCAGGGACCCCACAGCCCTCAGGGACCTGCGTTCCAACGTGAAGGCCGGAAAATGGAGCGGACGTGTCAATTTTCTCATTAACAGCTTTTATGAAAGGTTTATAAAACCAACCCAGAGAAAATAGCACACTGCAATGCAAATCATTAGAGATTTTCCAAAACCAAACCAAGTACTCTCACTCCTTATTTTTGAATACTTATAATGAGAAATTACTTTGATAAAATCTGCAATGATTTCTCCCACGTATGAAAAGGGAGATTGAGGCAGGTGGGGTTGGGGGTTGTATCGGTATTAAACAGCTGTTTGGGAGCTGTGCATTCACTCTAGGCTTTCACCTAAACAGTAGGCCACTTCAAAGGCGCACTTAAGAGGTGCACTGACACAAATAGGCTAAAACACAGAGACGGAAAAACTGGAACGGTATAAACATGTTTTAAAATATCCCCACTTCAGAAAAGGCCATCGGTGGCTGGATTAAGTCAAACTTCAGTGCGGAGTCAGGCGTGTTGTGCGTCAGGTTAATGTCGAAAAAGAGGACGAGGCATGCACTCACCTTCCCGGCAGCTTCCATGTCGAGGCGCAGTGGGGGTGGGATGTGGCGGAGACGGGGGCTGGGTTCACCCATGTACCTGGGGGGTGAACGGAGTGGGGAATCCTGTGGGTGCTGGGGCAGGGGGGCGCCAGGGAAATGAGACAGTGGGGGGTTGGATGAGTCTACCAGTCTCACATTGAAGCGGTCCTTGTGGGAGGGGGAGGGGGGCCCACTGGAGAGGGTCTGGGGCTTGGCAGCAGCGTGCTCAGCTTGAGAATCGCCGTCATCCTGTTCCTCACTCGAGGGCTTGCTGGGCAGGCCCCCGTCTCCCCCGATGCGGGGCGCCCGCAGATGGGTGGTGCCCTGAGAGTGGACCACGTGCCCGGGCTTGAGTGTGCGGAGGTGTCCCAGTGGCTTCAGCGCAGCCCCCGCCCCCCCGCCCTCGGGCCCACCCAGCCCTGCGGTTTCCAGGGACTCCAGGGAGTGGGCGTGGCGCATGCTGTCCATCACCCGCCTCAGCCCCCGCTCCTCGCCGCCCTCCCGTTCCAGGTAGTCCACACAGGTCCAGCGGCCACGTTTGTAAGGCTCCCCGAGACCCTGACCAAGACGAACCACACGGAACCGGGACGACTGGGGGGACTGCTCTTGGGAGTGCTGCTTCCTCACAGACATGGGAGTGCTGGGTTGGCTGGAGCTGGCGTGCTGTATGATAGTCCTGGGTGGGGTGAACCGCACCGGACCATTGGTCACTAGCGCCATGACTGCGCTAACTTCCTCCCCTCCCGATACGACAACACTCCCACTGCCAGGAGAAGTTCTGTAGTCCCCAGACTCGCCAGCCCCCTCTGCCACGTCCCCTCCCACTCTGCCTGGGGTCGTGCTGGGCCCATGTCCGGGCTGTCTTGGGGTGAGGGATGCGGAGTGGGTCATGCTCTGCACCCCATTGATAACCTCTGATGCCTGCTGGAGGGAGGAAGCACTGGAGTCCCCAGAGAAGGACTGTTTCTGGGGGGAGGGTTCTGCAGACCCCTGGCCATAGTCCAAGGTCACGCTGGTTATCTGGAAACCACTTTTCTTTTTACCTCCACTCATTTTTTTCCTCCAAAAAAATATATTTTTCCTTGTTGATGTCTTTTCTTGTTAGTGTCAAGTCCACAATCACATTTTCAGAAAGAGTCAGAGGGGTGAGTTCTCACCACTAAACCACAGTTCGATCCCATGCCTCACAGGAATCCTTACTGAGGGTAAATTAACGGGTCGAAAGGAAACGGTCCGAGGAAAAGGTCAGGCAGAGAAATATATGCCCTTCTATTCAGCGTTGGCCATCACTTGGGCATTAGTTTAAAAAAAAGACAAGAGATTAACTTTTAATGACAAATCCTCCTGAAAGCTTTTAGTAACATTCTCGAGTCCATTAACACAGACCTAAAAACTAACAAGGCGGTCATTCTCTGCTTTTCTCCAATAGTTTTTAAGGGGCAGAACAAACGTTAAATAATACACATACGCTTTTTCTAAAACATACTCTCATAAGCAAAACTAAAATCATTACAGCACACTGTGTTAAATGTAGGCCTGTTTGGCTGCTGTATTTTTCTCGGCTATGATATTTTCCGTAATTTAAAAAAAAAATTGCGCAGCCGGTTGGGTAAGGTTCTTTAGCTACTATTAAAAACTAACGTGGTAAAAGCCTTACCAGCTATTGCGCAACGGTGTATTTGCTTAGGTCTATGTAAATTGACACTGGCAATCTGTTCTAGATATTTATAGACATCTCGTAGGGCATTTTTTGATTGCGTCTTACAATCAGCCATTTGGCATGATTACTTTTGTTTATTTTCAACCAAAGGCAAACTAATGGATTAATAACTTGTATTTCAGGATAGCATAATATAACTTAGAGATTTACTTTACTGTTGTATAAGCGCATACTTCAATTTCAATCAAAGTAATTAAACTCAAGTAATTTGTTCAATTTGACAGCCGCGAATAAACTGGATGATCTTTATCTTCTAGCATCGGAAAGGAAGTAGGTTTGGACCTTTTTACATTGCTAGAACACATTCAGTTCCGTTTCCTCTGTTAAAAATGTTAAGAAATTTAAGAAGAAATCTCCTAGACAAAACTTAAGAACAAAAATGTAACTGTATTCGATCTTCCTACGTCAAACTTTTTCGAAATTTAATTTTTATTTTTTTTAATGATTCGGAAACGACAAATTTAATTATTTCATACGTACCACCACATCTAACAACACGGTATGGCATAAATATTAGTAATGTAATGTTACTCCAAAACGATAACGCAAGTTTATGGAATGCAAACAGCAATTTATGCTCCACACCCGTTTCGTCTCAGCGGAACTAATCGCAACAACTGAAAGTACTGAACATAAGGCACTTAACATTATTTTACCTATTTTTTTTTTTCATACTAATGCTTGAAACATTCCTTACATTGGGCATGTCATAGTACCCTCGGGCTCATTGTTAGCCTAATGTTAGGGGACATAACATTGCACAACTTGCTTGGGTTCCTAACCAATGAGCTAAATAGCTACATACTGGAAGCACAACTTTCAACCGTTTCGTTCTGAATTTAACAGTTGCATATGACAACAATCAGAGCAGATTCAGCTAGTAAGTTATTCATCTATATAAACAAAGGATATGATAAAAACTATAAGTATATCTTCAGTTTTACGTTATATTGTCGCTAGAAAGCTAGCAAGCTAACAGCAGGAAAGTTGAATGCGTGCCAATTCCGTTAGCAAGCAAGCTACTTGTTTCTTCAATGTGGGAATCTGGTTGGATGACTACTTGATAAAATTGGCGATTTTATAAACCAGTTAAACTGTCAGTAGCGAATTTGCTTGCCTTTCTGAACTGCCTTCGAAACTCCATCCGTTGCTTCTTCCTCTCACAGTTCCATTCTAATACCCAGATCAAAGCTCAAGTTCCCCGGAGAAAACATTAGATTAGTTAAACTGATGAAAAAAGTTGTTCGTTTAGGAGAAGACGTGACTTGAGTGGTCCTGTAGAGTAGTACAAGTATTGCGTAGCCACAGAACTAGCCAGACAGCTATTTCCACACCCGAAATAAAAAAAAATAAAAATAAAAAGACCAACTAACTACCCAGTTACAGCTTGTCAGGCGGGCGACAAAATGTTTCGTCCCTTGACTGCAGAAAGTTCATTAAAAGGCACACCGATTTTAAATTGACGTTGGCCCAGTTTCATCCTCTTTCGCTCCTCTTCGTGTTCTTGGGTACGTTTTCTTTCTCCCCAATATCACTGCGGTCAAGCTATCTGCTGCTTTGCCAAACTATCCGCCTCTTTTTTCCGCTTGCGCGTTTTTGTCACACAACACGGTAAACTTTGAAAACCCATCATCTCTAGCAAAAGTCAAACACTATTGAAACTGCTTACTAATATTTATTTTACAAACATTTATCAAACTATACTCTTCTGAAATCCCAAAAGCCTTGGACTTGTCAAAACTGAAGATCACCAATCAATGCATGGCATTTGTTATACCAAACAAATCGATTTTAAGAATTTGATTTCATTAAAAAACCCCACCGAGAAACAATACAATGCACCTTCTCGGGTTTCCAACGTTATATATATATATGTGTGTGTGTGTGTGTGTGTGTGTGTTTCAGCAAAGAAAACAACTAACTTAACAGACACGCTATCAAGTTGATTAGTAAAAAGAAAACAGTACGCACAGTTGGCGTGACTGGAGAGTGGTATATACGGGTGGCAACCCTACAGCTAGGGACATTGCATTAATATATTATCAGTATTAAATGATGATGTCCTTAAGTGCCCAGGACATGCTTACAGCTTCCAATAAATGAAAAGGGTATCAACCCGGTGAGGGGAGAGACTATATTTGAAGGAAAGAAACGGAAGGTAAACCAGGATCCCGTGTCTTCCATACACAAACGAAACCTTCTTACATCCAAAATTATACTTGAACCCTGATCAAATTTGGTTGTAGAACATTGGTAGGAAGGAATAAAACATTATTATAAATATTCCAAATAAACATTCACATTAGATCTTCATACGATTAGACGTCAAATGTATTTACATATGTAAATAGTAGTAGCAGTAAAATAAAAAATAGGTTAGTAAAAAATACTTTTTAACACATATGTCTAGCATCCTTGTCTAGCGTGTTTCGATAGGAATGCACAACGAGAAGTTAAAGTGGGATAACCAGACCGCAATCCAAAATCTGCGCTAGAACTTGGCTATCTTGCTGCAGACTTGATATTACAGTTGACAATTTCTCTCAGACCGGAAGTTACACCCCTCTGTGCCAAACGTCAGTTAATGACTTGCAAAGATGCGCTTGTGTTCGCAAAATTTGTTTCTACTGAATACTGTGCGCACAGAATGGAGGTTACTGGGTAAAATGTTATAGAAACGTGACACAACGCGTCGGGATATCGTTTAGTTTAGCCAGATCTCGTCTGTGAAATGTCTGTAAAATGTAATATTTCGGATTATGTTTTGTTAGCACTAATGCATGGCCTAATTTAAACAGTAGGCACATTGATTTATTAAATTATGGTACATTTTAAAGCCATCCAAATTACCCAAATATCCATTTCCTGAACGTACAGTATACTCTTCATAATAAAATAGTCGGGCCTCGAGTATAGGTTCTTGGTGGGTATCATACCTGCCGAATTGCGGTAGATCAACTCTCTGAGACAAGGGTGCCATCTGTTGGTATGCATTGGTAAAGACTTTTAGGCACGAGTCGAGCAACTGTCCAGATGCATTTTTTCACCTTACGGGAATCATTACCTTCTGCATCCTCTATGTTTTAAAACATGATATTTATTATTTAGTATGCTGGATGCTGGTCCAGGCACTAGAATCAAACCAGAAGGGAATGTTGATTCAAGTAACAGATGGGACACTGTTGTTTAACTTTTTGCTAAGACCCTTCATACAGCCGTATCAATGGGCATTCCTCGTTAGTCGTAAAAAGAAAAATGAATTCATTGTAAACATACATTTGGTTGTGGAACAGACAAGTACATTTTTGGGATACATTATTTGTATAAGTAAAATCCTAAAGCCACGTCACATTTGATTATGCGAGAATAGATGTTTTGGACTATAGACTACAGACCTAATAATCATCTATGTCCAAGTTTTTAATCAGTGCTTTACATAATGAATCATATCTGGACACCCCAAGCACTATTCAATGAGCATACTTAAGTTAACTGAAAACCCCATTATTATGTAACTGATACACGACTGTCTAGGATCTCAGGCATTTATCATGCTTGATATGCTCGGCTAAATTAGACTATAATATCAATTTATTTGTTTGAGATGTCCAGTATGGCAAGATGCAGCATATGTGCAATTAAATGAATTTTAATTTAACATTCATATTAAAAATGATGCATTAGGGTGAGATTACATTGCTAATATACAATTATTTTCGTCTTTGCGCATAAATTCTCGGAAATTGTTATCTCACTAATTTAACAAATGGACTATTGTTACGCGCGACTGAACCATTGCAAGTAGGACTGGAATTAAAAACGACGACCTACTTTCTGAAGAAAAATTTTGCAGCCATTTAGGTAATACTTGGTTCTTGAAAGTTTTGTAACCCGTCCCGGCGTGAAATTAGCTATACCAAGAACGCGTCAGGTAAGAACTATATTGTTGTTGGTGGTGGTGTTATTGGTGTTGTTGTTGTGGTTTTTGCAGTTTCGGTAGTTCGCCAGGCACACAATAGTTAAGAGTGTTTTTCTCCCGAGGGAAATTTTAAGCGTTACATAACCGGTAAACAAATATTAACTTGCCAATGAGCAATACATAATTTACGTTTACATTAAATAATTAGGCCTACAGTATCTTTTCACGTTGTCACCAAGGGCAACCACCCCTGGACTTTAAAGCCATTAAATGGGTGTAAATCATTAATTTAGAACAGAACTGGAAATCCTCATGATGTCAAGGTTGAGTATGAAATAAAAGAAGAACGAAGTAAAGCGTGTGCCGACACTGACTGTAATGAAATTAAACTACATTTAAACTAAACTAAATAAGCGTTATATCTGGTGTCAAGATCATTTTTATACGTATTGAAAATTGCATTGTAAAATTAATGAGGGTGCTTAGAAAAAAGTCAACACACATAGTCCACGCATGGAACAAAGGCTACAAAGCAAGTTTTCAGAATTACGTCTCATACGGATTGAAGTTGTGTTCATGCAAGTGTCACTTTCCAGGGGGCCTCGCGGGGATCTGGACGTTTTCTGGGCAGCTGAGCGTTTTGGTGAGTGGATACATTAGCGATTTAAAAAAATGTATTATTTGTGTCGACGAGTTTATTATGCTCATATTAGCGATTTAATAAAACGTGTGTATAGGATGACGTTCTATAAAGCAAGTTAAACAAAACAAAACAAAACAAAAAAACATTCACGTCAACCGCTTACCTTGATTCCGACGTATTGCCCAATAGTAGCAGGTTTATTACGATTGCTCAAATGGGAATCAGAAATGCATCATGGCAATTGGGGCATAATAAAATTTGGGGTAATTTAATTATTTATTTAAAAATGGAATGAACCTGCACAGTAGGCAACCAAAAACAGGTGACATCTCTGTGAAATTACTTAACCACTCAAATGTTTAATAATCGAATGTCATGGGTATAGAATAAAATCCTAGCAACAATCTCCCGTCTGTATTTACCGAAATAGATAAGTGAACTAAATGATAACCAATGCTGCAAAAATAAACCAATAAGACACAGATTTTGCTCCACCAAGGCACCTCTGACTAGGCCTTATTTCACAGTTTGGTTATACTAAACCTAGGACAGCAATCCTAGTTTATTTAAAGGGTTTTAATTAGCTGAGTTCTATTTATACATTATAAGGATGATATAAATTGTTTGGCTCTCATCCGAAAAGGAATACATACATACGTTTATAAAAAATATCAACCAGGCACAAGTGCCGTTGGCAGTAACCTGTTACATGTTCATTTTACGATGCCAAGTAAACTCGATTCCAACCATCAAACCGTATAAACGTCAGTCAATTTCTGCATTACTAGTTATTAATTCTGTCTGCAAAAATGTAAATCAGCAGAAATGTACATTCTAAATGATTTAGGTTATCAAGTTATTTATAGTTTGGACATGAACATGGCTTTATAAATTTTGTGTTTTTAGATGAATATACCTATTTAAAATGTAATAGCGATGTCACAAACACCACTTTTTGTATGCTATGCAATGGGAAGAGAGTTCCCTGGCATTGTTGCTGTGCTGAACTGGTGCCCATGTTGTCTCTCATCTTCACAGCGGCGAGAAGTCTGGACATCTGCTGATCACAAAACGCTTGCCATGGACGAGAAGAAGGTAAAAGCAGAGAGACTTTGCACCCACCGCTTTATGGTACACATGGGATTCTTCCACCCCTGCCGGTGTCAGCAAGTTCTACCTGTAGTGGAGAGCCTCAGTTCTTCAGGCTTTAGAAAATATAGTTTCAGCAAGTTAATAATAAACACCTGGAACTCTTTCTGACTCAATTTATCTGGGGAAGGGATGTGAGAGCAGGGATCCTGGGACTTTCTCTGGAAGTACAATTCTAGACACGGCTGAATACTATTACCCAGTTTCTACCACAAGGGGGAACCATTGTACACTTCTTCCCATTCTACCTTTGACCTTTCCATAATAGAATATATAACTGTTATATAACTGTTTTAAAAGGAAGTTAAAACCACACTTGATCCCTATTTTGTTCCTCACTCAGGAGAAATATGAGGCTATAAAAAGTAACACTATTAACAGTCACCTTATTTGTTTCTGACTTTCCTGTTTCTTATTCTGCAGACTAGAGAGCGTGATGTCCTCATCATACCCATGAAAACTCCTCAAGCCTCTCCACCAGAGACGACCCCCCCCAAAACTACCCTTATAGGGGTTCCTGTTGCCCCCAGTGTTCCCGCTGTGCCACCTACAGACAATGGCCTTTCTCCGGACCGCACTCCCAGAGGCCCAGAACGCAAGTCTTAACTCAGGGCCTTTTAATTGCAGGCTTAGTGTTGATGACGATCTCTCTTTGAACAGGGCTGGATCATACGTGGAACACATAGAAGGTTTAATATCATGCAAGATCAAAAAATTATTAAATTGTGAAAAGTTAGTTTAAAGCAGACTAAGTCAGCAACGTGAACTTTTTTCACATATCCCTTTGTTGAGACAGTTGCTGTATTGACCCTCCACTCCTCTCCCTCTCCTCTAGCCTACCTCTCTTTAGGCAGTCCCCGGCTTCTCGCAGAGCTGCTGCAAAGCCAAGCACTGCGGAGTCCCAGGGATAAGTCCCCCGAACCTCTCCCCCCACCGCCTTCCTCCATCTGTACGCCAACCACTCCCTTCAGCTCCCAGGCGGCCAATGGGGGGAGGACCATGTCCCCACAGCCCCTTTCTCCTACAACGGAAAGTACGTCTCTCTCCTCCTGTCTGTGCCGCCATGTGGAATAATCACGCAAGCAGCACAATGTCTGTGAGCTGTATTAGCCTGCTCTCAGTGAAGTGTTTTAGCACTGAGGCATCAGTCAGTGCAATGGAGGAGAGGAGGAGAAAGATGTTCTATATGTTCTTGTACTTGATCTGTGTTTACTGTTGACATGCAGTGCAATAATATTTTCTGTAAAGATTTCTCCACATTTTGTTAATGTCAGTGAAGTTACATATACCCTATACTATTTTGTCTCACCCTCAGGTTGCAGTTTCCAGTTCAGTTATTGTATTACTCTGCCTGTCAGGAGTGTGTGTGTGTGTGTGTGTGTGTGTGCATTTGTGTGTGCACACGTGTGTGTGCATATATAGTTATACATATGATGCATTTTGGTTAGTGTGTGTGTTCTGTTAGTTTTCTTTCTCAATACAAGGAGGGTATGTGCAGTGATGACAGGTTATGGCTCCTCCTGTCTCTGTCATCTCCCAGGGGGCTTTTCTCTCAGCAGTCCTGAGCTGCTCTGTGAACTGAAACAGTCCCGCTCCCTCAGGCACGTCAAACAGCAGCAAGGCCTAACCGTCATCTTCTCTGGAAGGGGGCGAACGGTAGGGGGGGTTGGAAGGTGTGTTGCTGGGTGAGGGTGACACCAGGGAGGAGGGGGGGTGGGAGGTGTGTTGCTGGGTGAGGGTGACACCAGGGAGGACGGGGGGTGGGAGGTGTGTTGCTGGGTGAGGGTGACACAAGGGACGACGGGGGGAGGGAGGTGTGTTGCTGGGTGTGGGTGACACCAGGGAGGACGGGGGTGGGAGTTGGGTTGCTGGGTGAGGGTGACACTAGGGAATTAGAAGTCATTCTAATTTATATATTTATTTATAGTATAACGACAGCTGATTTTTTCAGAGATTATTGGAGAAGAAGATTAAAAAGGCAGCTTTAGGGATGAGAAATTAATTAGGAACAAAGAGGTTAAACGTGGTGTGAGCACTGAGCGCAGTCCTAGTAGAGGTTGAGAGGCGAAACTTCCCTGTGGACGGGTTCGCATCACCTGGCACATGTGACATCTGTCTGGGGTCTCTGTTGTTGTGCCAGTCTTGATGACGCACATTAGGCAGATAACAGCGCGTCGGGGGAGGAACAGCTCCACCGTTGTCATTGGACAGGACATTCCACGCAAAAAATCCAGGACAAAAAAACACCCTGGTTGACAAATGATAGCGATCTTTTCACGGTTATACTAGGCTGTGTTTGTGTTTATGCACGAGTCAGTCAGATATACGGCCAGGTGCTAATATCTCTTCAATATGTCTCTGTTCTTGTCTCTTTGTCGTACGTTTTTCTTGTCATCCAGCAGCAAGGCTTGGGTCATATTTCTGACCCAGGCAGCCAGTCCCAAGCCCATCCTTCATCAAAAAACCCAGGCCCAGAGACGAGAGAGGAGGGGGCCAGCAAGGCGCTAACCAATGGGAAACTGCCTTAGAATGAGCTAGAATGTCAAAATGTTCAACTGATCCTCAGTCAGTACTTGTGTATGCCAGTCTGTCACACAGCCAACCAATTCTTTTTCAGAGATTCTGTTGGTTGGTCCTACTGTCACTTGGTTGTTTGGCTAGTGTAATTTGTTCAGGTCATTACAATGCATGTAAATTGTGTATTCAAGCCATTTGCTGCATTTATAGTTTAATTTAAATAAATGTGTCACAGAAGACACATTGCTAGGACCTGAAAGAGGGTTTCTATCAGATCGATGCATTTCTGTTTTATCAAGGATAGATTGATTACACTCCTTTCATCGATTAACACACAAACTCACATAGTGGTCTTTGTTTGTACATTCCTTCAACAAAAGAAATTGAGTAGGAACTTTAGTATTAGGTATTAAGAGAGTATCAAGATAGTAATTACAATCATTATAATGAGACAATCACCTTTGTATTAAAAATATACATGGGTTGACTGTGCCGTGTGCCATGTGAAAACATTTGTTTCTGAAAATTAAAACTTTTATTTTTTTCTGTAAAAAGTATGTCTTATTGGATTGGCGTTTCCTGCCAGAGGCAGTTCTGTTAGAACGTTGCTGGACTTTCCAGTTATTGACAGTTATTTAAGTATGGATGACCTAAGGGTAGACGTTAAATACAGTGGGAACAGAGAACTTGACGTTGAATTGTTTTGATAAGTATAGACCATTTATGGTGGGCAGTATTTTGAATTTATTTGCTATAATGCAGCAGAATAACAATCATTTTAAAGATTAAAGCCTTGCAGGCAGCTGGTCATTTGAAAGCCATTGCATGAAGTGTGTTCTATGAAAGCAGTGTATTTATTTTAAAGATTGAAAGACAGGTTCAGATATACAAATTCTTACGGTGACACCTCCAGCTGAATTTCATGGTACATATGCGTGAAAAGACAGACTGTCATTAGCGAAATGTCGCTGAAGAACTTCTGCCCGGTCCTCGTTCACCAGTTGCTGGGTTACATTACTCAGTGCCGGTTGCTGGGTTACATCTCACAGCGCCGGTTGCTGGGTTACATTGCTCAGTGCCGGTTGCTGGGTTATATTACTCTGCGCCGGTTGCATTACTCAGCGCCGGTTACTGGGTTACGATACTAAGTGTAGATTAATTGGTGACATTACTCAGCGCAGGTTAATGGGTTACATTTCTCAGCACCAGTGCTGGGTTACATTAGTGCCGGTTACATTACTCTACACCGGTTACATTACTCAGTACCAGTTGCTGGATTACATTAGTCTGCACCAGTTCTGGGTTACATTACTCAGCACCGGTTACATTACTCTGCACCGGTTACATTACTCAGTACCGGTTACATCACTCAGTACTGGTTACTTCACTCAGTACCTGTTGCTGGGTTACATTACTCAGCGCTGGTTACAGTTGCCACACTCTGAAATCTCTGGGGTTCACTTTTAAACTTGGCGACTGTAAATAGAAATAAATCCTGATTATTAATGCTCAAACTTGTATTTTACCAGTACAGTCAATTAAGCTGTACTAAGGTGAGGGGACTTCAAGTGATTGATGTGAAGGCGATCATTTTCAGACAATGATTAAAATAAAGTCAATTGATTCTTGCCTTATAATGGAATTGATAAGATTACCTGATCCATTGTGTGTCTGAAGTTCAGACTGCATGACGCAGATAAATTCAGACCTTCGTTCCCTCCCCGATGGGCCACGCTGACACAAATGTGAACACACCTTTTAGAATTACCCAGATGAAATGGCACACACCGGGTATTTCATCACAGCAATCTAGGCATTGAGCCACAGTCTCTGTGCTGCATAATGACCATAGTGGTTTGGTTATGTTTCTTTCTTGTCACAGTGGTAACTGTAGGACAGCATCTGGCTAATCCCATCAACATTGTTTAGCTTCAACGGATCTGCAGATAGTCTGAGTTGGAAAAAAAATCACCAGTCAGGAAACCAGGAGTAGAGATGGAAGGTGAACTCAAAGAGAGGTTGGGGGGGAGGGGAAGGGTGAATGAGATGAACGGGTCGAGTGAAAAAAAAGAAAGAATAAAGATAGCGCAGGATGTGAGATATAAAATATTCCTGTAGGCGTGGCCTTTCAAGGAAGTTAACGAGAAAGACAAGAACGGAGCACGTCTTTTAGCCAAAGATTTGAGTAAGAGGACAAACACCGCCTGATAAAGATTTGGTTCGAGAGGCAGACAGTAACTGTGATACGAGACAAATGAGGAAATGCTTTACACAGAAAGAGAATGATTTGCTGGATGGACAGTTAGGGTAAATGAGAGGACAGGAAGTCTGGAGACATGGGGGCAAGAGCCATGCCGTCGATCGGAAGTCTGTTTCGGTTCCATTTCTTTCTGCTGCTGACCATCGTAGCTCTGGTATTGTATGCCAGCGCTTTGTGGCTTCGTAAGTATTTACTATGGGAATGATCCAGTAGAGTGGTTCAGTATGTGCAGTGTCTCTTGTTCAGTCTGTGTGTGTGTGTGTGTGTGTGTGTGTGTGTGTGTGTGTGTGTGTGTGTGTGTGTGTGTGATATTTCTGAATCTGAGGGAGTCCATGTACTGGATCCATGTATAGTGTGTGCATCTGACATGATTCCTCTTGTGTGTTGATGTCAATGTCAGTCTACCTTAACAGGTGTAGGAGTATGTGTGTTGGCTGGATGCATATACGGATATGAATGGATTGTGAGGGTGGGGAGTGATAAGGGTACCACAAAATATATTGGCAGCCTTCAGTTTTACAAATGTGCTTTCTAGGTACTGCTTTCAAAGCACTTTTTATGTGACACGTTGTGAAAACTTTGTAATCATTAGTGACATACATTTTTTAAATTGAATACTGCTGTCAATAGCTAACTGAAACTTGTACGTACGGTGAAATCTCTGACACTTTCTCACAAATATTAAGGAAATCAAGGGATGAGAATAAGGGGATGCTTGATGTTTGTGCTGATGTTTGAACAAAAAACAACAACAACTCTTTTGGTTTTTCAGCTGAAGATGCTTTGGAAAACTGTGAGCAATCCTGGGTCCCCTGTCTGAATATCTTTGTTCAGAAGAAAGAGGTGAGAATGGGGAATAGAGGCACCTGGACAGATGGAAGGGAAGGTGCACACCTCAGTTTAGAAGGGGGAGAGTAATTCAGACAGAAAGTTAGAAGGAGACAGAGGTACAGAGAAATTCTTGTCTTGAAAACCTAAGTATTGCCTGTGATATTAAAATGAAATCATCAGAGGAGTGGAGACCATGGGCCTACGTCAGCACTATGTGTTAGAGGCAAATGTCCATGGCCAGAGTGGAGTTCACGCAGATGTTAACTGTGTCCATGACAACAGAAACCTGTGTTGTGAAGGGCTGTATGCTAACGGACACTGTATCCATGGTGACAAATTCCCTTTTTTAAGAAGTATGTGGTGTCCACGGTGACTGAGGAATAATGAAAACATCCTTAGTGTCAAGCATCTTACCTATGCGACACAAACCTGGCTCAATTTGACATCTTTTTCCTCTGTTTTTTGTCATGTTTCTGTCCAGCCTAACTTTCCTGTTACACCCATGACAAGTGATAGTGATGGGGACAATGACAACAGTTTCCACATTGAGTGTGCAGCTCAGAAGTTCCAGGTTTCACGGCTGCTGTCCCACCTACACTCCACCCTGGGACCTGGCTCTGACATACTGCTGCAACCATACCTGTCCAGCTGGGACGAGCTCATTAAGTATGACCCAAAACGACTCACAATGATCACAAAATCAAAAAAGTACGGAGCCCCTCTGGTGACATCACCTGTTAATAAAAATATTGCGTGGCCACAACTTGATAATCTCGTTCCCACGCATTATTAGGATCCCGTTCCCATGCGTTACTAAGCCATGGCCACGCAATATTTTTATTAACAGGTGATAAAAAAGGTCCATAAAAAAGAGACACAAAATACTTCTTCGTTAGTGGTTGTTGATCTAATACTTTCAGAATCTAGGAGTATAAAACCAAGTGTGGTATTCCCACAATTCTCTTGAAATTTAAAACCCACCTGCGAATCCCCTCTGAGGATCTATATGAAATCATCTATTTAGGGCCACAATTTTGCGATGAGTAAACTAGGCATTTAAGCTCAACCATAAGATGACTACTAAAGCTGTCCAAACTGCAGTGTGAAACGTAATGCACCTAACTTAGTGGTGCTCTCAGGGATGATGGCCAGATAGCCAGCCGGCTAACTCTTCCTTCCTTTCCGCCCATAGGTTCATGAAAGCCATGGGCCCAGTGGTGGGGTTCATCTCACGGAAGGTTGAGCAAAAAGTCGCCCGCATCCGAGAGCTGGCCGAGCAGGCCTCACCGAGGCAGGTGGAGACCCTGGAAAGGAGACGATCTCGCGTGGACACGGGCGTGAGCGAGAGCGACGACGTGCCGACGGACGGACGTAAGCAGCGTGAAATCGGCGTCGGAGGAAACCAGGAGCCCTACCGATCCGTGCGCTCCATGATCCGGACCGAGCTGAGCCGGGACCTGGTGAACTTCCACGCGGAGACGCCCTCCGGCTGTCGCAACTTGCTAAGGCTGCATCGTTCCCTGCTCTGGCTCCAGCTCTTCTTGAAGAAAATGGGAGACGGTCCAGACGTTAGCGGAAGACTAGCCAGCCCCTCTGACATGTGCCGCGAGGCCTACCACCAGGTCCTAGCCCCCCACCACCCCTGGCTTCTCCGCCAAGCAGCCGAAATGGCCTTTGTGGCCATGCCCGACCGGGGCACTCTTCTCAAGCTGGTGTGTGTGCGCGACCAAACGGAGGCGGGGCCTGTACTAGACCGAGTCGTCAGAGCAATAGAGAAGGTGCACCACAGGACCCAAATGGCGCTGGAGGAACATGGGATGCTGGAGCTGCCATAGGTGAGAGAAAAGAAAAAAACTTTATTTTAACTTACATACACAAGAGGATCCCATCAGTATTTCTGCCTCGAACCACAGCCATGGTTCAGGTATATTTTCAAGGCATTTGCATTTTGATTCCTAACATCGGTTTAGAAGTGAGTTGAATGCAGCGTGATAAAAATACAAATGAATGTTGTTTTAACTAAGGACCGTAACCCAAAACAAAGAACAAGAGCAAACAGTGCTACTAATAAGTCCAGGTAAATACGAACCAGGTTGTCATCTAAGGTCCGAATTGTGTTGTTAATGGTTAATTTGACGCTGTGTCATCACGATAGTACTGTTTTAACGTTAACGGAGGTGGGGGTATAGAAATGAGGATTTGTGAAAAAATTAACAAAGATTCAATTTTAATAGAAGCCTGATTAAAATATACTGTCCATATTTTAAAGGCATTTCATGTACTTGTATTCTTGTCCTTCTGCGGCACAATGACTCAGTGGTTACCGTGAATTCCTGGGTGTCATGGAATTCTAGTGCCAAGAAAGTCAATGTCAAACTTTTCCCACCAGAGGGCGTTACATTTCTGCAGCACCTAATTTCAGAGTCGCACATGCTTTGAACTGTCCTACGTTTTTACCCTGTGACATAACTATGTCTACATCAGCTATCTACTGCCACTCTGGAACACAATGGAAACTCAATAAATAATAATTATGAAAAATGTAGCAAGGGAATAGATAATTAAACCAATGAAAATATATTACCCATAACCCATGTTTTGTGTCTTATAGTTTAGGATGCTGACTGAGAAATTTGGTGATTCTGACTTTTAGGAAGTGTGCCTTACAATGTTGCAGACAACGCAGCCTGCTAGGTTACTTTTTTTATTTTTATTACTGTTCTTCAATGGCAGAAGAATCACTAATGACTTCCTGGGGATAATAAGATCCCAGAATAAGAATCCCGGACAGACAGTGTCATTAGTGTCGTTTATTAACCTGTTTGGTGCCAAGTTGTGGAGGTTCTGGGTTTTGTGGGTGACATCACCAGCCGTGGTTAAAGCTGTGGGTTTTTTTAAATCATCAGTAGATCATCATGAGAATCATAAATAAGTGTGTGGGTGTGTGTGAGACTGAATCTGATGCTTGGGAATCACTTGATCAGACTATTTCAGACATATAAATACTCCTAATGCCACACAATCCGTCTCTTTCCTTCTGCTCCTCCCCCATTCCACATTCGCTTTTATTTTCTGCACGTTTTCCTTGACTATAAATGTACACGTGGAAAACTCTGAGTGGTAAAACTCTTGATTCAAAAAGTAAAACCCCAGTAAAAGTAAAATCCCAGTACAAGTAAAACCCCAGTAAAAGTAAAATCCCAGTAAAAGTAAAACCTCAGTAAAAGTAAAACCTCAGGAAATGTAAAATCCCAGTAAAAGTAAAATCCCAGTAAATGAAAAATCCCAGTAAAAGTAAAATCTTCCGCCTCCGTCCAGCGACACATCATCCATCCCAAACCCACAGGTGTTTAAAAGAAATGTGACGACTGAGTTACTTCAGAAGGAGAAAGCAGGTGAGCGGTTCCCCTTATAAGAGAGAATCCGGAGCCGGTTCACCACTACCTCCCTGACCAATGCCCCAACAAATCAATGCTTCCACTGGATGAATCTCATGGATCACAGTATGAATCCAATTTAACCAAGAGAAACACACTGGCATAACATGTAAAGTCAGAAATCCCGGAGAAAGACGCCTTTACACAGATGCACTGAGTACATCGCACAAATCCCGGATTACCGGAGAGAAAGGGCTTTGGAGGCATTGAGAATGACAGAAATTGACTTTTTGCCAAATGATTTTTGTTCCCAAAAATCTGGAAAAGGCACGGAAAGAAAAAAAATATAGATGTTTAGGTGATGTTCTGTAAGATAAGGGGGAGAACTCTTTAGGCGAATGGGAGCCCCAAAAAGACATCTGATTCTTTTTCTCTTAGTTCGTCTGCCGTTATATCACGTTAGCTCCAGGACATCCTGGGCATACAGTTAATCTCATTTGGAGATAAGGAGCGAAGAGAAGGAGAAAGCGATGTTGGGGAAAACTAAGTGAAGCGGGTGGTGGATTTCAGTGAAGCCCTCGGCTGCACTTCCAGGATAACTGAGGCGCAATGACTGAGGCACAATGACTGAGGCTTTAGCGTCCTGAAAGTTGATGCTTGTTTTAACGGGGGGGGGGGGGGATTAAGGGAAAGCTGCGCAAGATGGGTGTGCGTGTGTCGCCAAGAAGCGGAGTTATCGGAATGGCCAATTTAAGGGCGAAATATGCCAGGCGTGTGTTCTCTTTTGGCGTTACATCAGTTATAGCTGAGTACTGAACAGACCGTTAAGAATATACAACGGATTATGCAGGGCCTACTTCTGTACCAGAGAAGATAGTGGGGTTACACTGGCTTCCATTAGCTTACCCCCGCTCGCTTTTTTGTGAGTTGCACAACCGTTGTAGTTACCGGTCAATAACTTACCAAACTGAAGATAATCTGTTAACTATACCATTGTGTGTGTGGACACTGCCCCTTTAAAGTGATAAGGTAAAGACTTGTCAACTCATTAACTCAACATGAGGCTCATTCCTCTAATTATTGTTTCAACTTCAACTGACCTCCTCCCCTCCCCCAGCACCATGCTGTAAAGGCACCCACCGACCCCGGAGCCAGTGAAAGGTCATGAGGGGTACATGTGGTACAAGGTACGGGAGCAGAGAAGTAAAATGAGTGAGGAAAGAGGGCCGTGTGCGCGCTGAGCTGGATTACGCTGAATGGGATTATACCGCTTGGATTAATACCGTGCACACCTGACACACTCTCCTTTCTACTTCCTCTTTACTGTCTCTCCTCTTGCCCCTGTTTCTCGCTTTGCTTTTCTGCTTTCTTCATTCCTCCCTTAGAGGTAACTCTAAGGGTGCCCATTTTTTTAGGGTTTTTATCTTGCGCACCATAAAAATGGTGATGCCATCTGTGACATTTCTCTTCTATGATGGGATCTAAGACGGCACAATGAAAGCGCACAAATGGTACAGACTGGATAAAGCAAGCTACTGACCTATTAGGGAGAAACACTTCCTCTTGGGTAAACACATATCTGAGCTCTGAGCTGTAGTTCTGTCATCCAGAAGTTCTGTCATCTGTCATCTCTTTATCTCTCTTTCCCTCTCTCCCCCCCCTTCTCTCTCTAAAATAACTTTAATATACACCGGAACAACAGTATATATATATATATATATATATATATATATATATAGAACATTAAATTGAACTAAAAAAAACAATTGGAATGCTACAGAGAAGGGACTGAGTCTGATTAAAGATCCTAAACAAAGAAAAATCTGTTTACACTCCTACCTGACTCCAAACTGAGGATCCTGTGTGGAGAGGAGACTAACACCGAGCCAACCCTGTCCCTACTACCACCACCCCAGACCAACCCTGTTCTCACTACCACCACCCCAGACCAACCCTGTTCACTACCACCACCCCAGACCAACCCTGTTCTCACTACCACCACCCCA
>JAOYSI010015282.1:20033-31384 GCA_025775065.1 Hiodon alosoides | reverse complement strand
GCAGCTTCTCAGTTAAATGACAATCATATAAACCTTCGCTGAGTAAT
This sequence comes from Hiodon alosoides, assembly GCA_025775065.1. Lineage (NCBI taxonomy): Eukaryota > Metazoa > Chordata > Actinopteri > Hiodontiformes > Hiodontidae > Hiodon > Hiodon alosoides. The sequence continues at coordinate 31,337 of JAOYSI010015282.1, read as the reverse complement.
TTAGTGAATTTTCACGATTCTGTGGCCTTCTCAGAGATGGACTGCCTCACTATATCTTCCATAAATAAATCAATAGTCGACAGTGGATTGGAAACTCACCAACTGGCACAAAGGGTTGAGAGGCGGGACTATGGCCGGACATGCCAATGGAGTTCACTGCATAGACCCTCATTTCGTAGGCCACGCCCTCAATCATCCTCTTAGCCTCATAGGTCAACTCCTTGTATGGGTCAAAGTTCAACCTCATCCACCTGAAGCTTCTTGTCTTTTTCCTCTCCAACACGTACCCTGAAAGGAAACGAAACACGGTATAATTTAGGCTCAGTGAGTAATAAGGCCTGCCAAAAACTGATGTCCAGTCAAACATGCAGTCATTTGTCATATTAATTCTAATTTTCGTAGTATGGTACATTCGTTTTTCTGTATGTTCATATACAATATGCATATATATAGAAGATTACAGAAGTGGTTCTTTTAGTGACGTACTACAAATAGTTATGACCGGGGAAAATGTTGATTTGAACGTGTGATTTGAATGTGTGATTGAACACCATATCTCTTGCATACTGACCAAGGACAGGTAAGCCTCCGTCAAATAGCGGTGGTTCCCACTGAACAACGCAGGAATCCTCACCAACACTGAGAATTTTGGGTGTCTGAGGAGGATCTGGCACGTCTGGAAAAGGAAAAGGCAAAATATACACACAATGCATACACAATATATACACAAAAATGTACACAAATGGTAAAGACTCCATTGTGCCAAAAAACGGTGAAGTAGTCAATTCAAAGAACCTTGCATCAACGACAACGTTAACCAACGCTGATTTTAATCACTAAACGTGGACATTAGCTGACCGAGGATTGTTAAAAGCGGAGAGGTGACACAGAAAACGTGCTCTTCACAGCTGGAAAAGCCCAGGAAGTGAGCCGTTTCTGAGACGCTGGAATAATAAGCCAAATCACGTGGCCGTCTTGGCTTCTAGAATCTCTAATATATAGTGTATATTCCTGCCCGTCCTTTCGCCCACCATACATACATAGTGGACCTAGAAACGCAATGCAATACTAAAATGGATTTTGTGAACTTTATCAGGACTTCAACTTAAAACCGCAAAAATGTCTGAGGCAGCTGTGTCTGGCTCTGTGATTGAAAGGGCAAATGATCCCTTGGGAGACAGAAACGGAAAGATTTAGCGGGGCTGGGTGGGGCGGAGTGGCGCTGGGCGGGGCGGGGCGGGGGCGGGACCTCACCCACTACTTTTACGGTGATGTCGGCAGTGTCCTCCCCTGCTGGGTTCCGGACGATGACGGAGTAGACGCCCTCATCCTGCCGCTCCGCTCCCTCGATGGTAAAGATGCAGTGGCCTTTGGTGCTCTCCACGTGGACCCGGCCGTCAGCGTTTGTGATTACCTACCCCGAAAGAGAAAGTGTCTGCCTTTCAGCCGAGTGCATCCCAGACACTTAACACCTTCACCCTCAACCCTCTGCTAAGCCTAACACTATTACTTATACTAATGCACACACATTGAGAATTGGTTGAGAATGCATTGGATTCAAATTGAATTCTCATTCCCTACTGCAGACAGGTACAGGTTTAGTAAATCTTGCCAGATAATCAAAATAATTGAAAAATATTGCAAGCACTTACTCTACTTCCGAAATTAGTATCTTATTCCTATCTGTCCCATGGGGTCAATATGTCCGTTGGCTTGAGTCTAATCTTTGAAGGAACTTACCTGGTCATCCATGGATAAAAAAAAGACCATTTTGGGGAGGGGGATTCATGCATGTAACCTATTATTCCTACAAATAAGAAGAGAATGTGGAAATGCATTTGTTAACACGTGAGTTCAGAGCAGAATCCCGATTTTTCACTGCGATTACCTTCCTCCACAGAAACACTCTTCCATTGGCACACTCCCGAATGCAGACTTTCTTAAATGTCCCACGACATTCAGGACCAGGACGAGCTTAAAGCATGCAGCTGCCACTGCCTTTCCAAAAACTTACTTCTCCGTCTTTCATCAAATCAGCACTGTACTCCAGGTCCACAGACTCTTCATCAGTCACCTTTTTAGCTCTGCCCTACATGAGCAAAGCAAATCTGTGAAGCGGCAAACAGGAGCAGCAGCAACAAGGAAAAACCATAAAGCCCCTTGACTTCCCTACACCGCTCTCTGATCTGTGTTACGCTGTGTTACACTCTAATCTTCAGTCGCTCTGACTGGGTAATCTGACGGTACAGTAACAAGCTCACTTTGGGTTCTGATTTTTTTTATCCTCCTTTAAATTTGTTTTTTTGTTAAGCGTTAGATGGAAGCAAAAGCACCTGATATGGGGCAGAACTGAAAACTCTTACCTGCTTGGATATGTGTGAAAAGCCTTGACTCTCTTACCAAGAGTCTCCTGTCAGACACCAGGACTCCACAAAGGATGGTTTCCAATGGACCGATTGCTTGACTCTTTAAGACTTTAATGCCACAGAAACTCACAGAATATTGAGCTCCTATGCCTCAATTATTGATTGCTGGACCAGTGTGTCTTCACAGGTTTAATACGAAAGGCGTAAATAAACAATTTGCTGGTAGGGACGTTAGATTTTCCTGGGATAGGTTTTGCGTTTAAGAGAATCGTTTGATCAAAGGTAATGAGAAATCCTTCACCTTCTCTGACTTGGTCCAGACCACGGTGGGGGCGGGGTCTCCTGTGATGGGCACATCCAATCGCAGCTTGTTCCCAGCCACTACTACAATGGTAGACTCAGCCGTATTGCCCACACAGTCCAGATGAATTTTTGGTGGATCTTCAAACGGAAGACAATGGTTTCTTTTTGGTTCAGCAGAAGGTTTATCACTTAAAAGAACATTGTTTAAGAAGACGGGTCGTTTGGTTTCAAATGGTAAATTGTTAAGATTTAAGCCTAATGAGAGGTAGATGTAATTATGTAATATGAACGTAATAAAATGAGACAACTATCACTGCCATTTGTTATTAAACAAGGTTCAAAAAAAGATGCAAAAGATTCACCTTGTCGAGGAACAAAGTCAATCTTGACCTCTGTAAAACAAATTAAGAACAGTTAACTTGTGTTTCATCATACTTTGTTAAAGAAATTTTAAACTGGTGCTTCTGTTTCAATAAATTCTAAGTTTTAATACAAGTATTTTTAGTATACAAGTCAAAATCCCAAATAAGATGCAGCAATACCAAGAAAGTTCAGTTTGGCGGAGAGGTTGAATGCATATCCCTCTGGAACAAATGTGTAATCTCCCTCATCCTCAGGCTTCACGTCATCGATGGTCAACTTGTGGATCCTGGAAAGAAACGAATACTACATTTGCTACTTAAACTCTTCTCTGTCCACATTGGGTTTCTGGCATGACAAGATGATTTCCCCGGTGCCCGGAATTCTTTTTCTACTGTGAACTGGCGGGTGAACTGGCGGGAGAACTGGCGGGTGTCTTCAGTCGTTCCTCCTGGACGCCGGTCTCACTCACCTGCCGATGTGTGTGATGTGAGTCCGTGCGTCAGCCTTCACCTCCACGCCATTCTTATACCAGATGCCCTTCACATTCTCGTCTGAGACCTCACACTTGAACATGGCTTCTTCTCTGGCTTTCACTGTCAGGTCGGCGATGTTCTGGTATACCTCCAGCTCCTTCTCTGTTTGTTAGAGCATAAATTACCTGACATATGACAGGGAAGAGGTTCCCTCTGCTAAAGGTCTGCGTGAAATTTAAATTCAGAAAAATGTAATGCATTCTGTACAAGGTTGGTTCTGTTGGTTCAGCTTATAATAGCAAAAACAAATGATTTGATTTAAATTAGTGGCAGCACTAAATTTTACAATGACCGATTTACCAGTTGTTTTGAAAGAAGTGAAAATGACACATGGTCAGTTTTTTCATGAACTAACAATTTATATATCAATGCGGTTATACAACAGAGCTACTGTTTCCGCAAAAATAAATATATCAATCATACATAATTAAATACACTAAAGAATATACAGATAAATAAACGGATATCACCGAGAATAATAAAAGTAAATATTTTAATTTAAAGAACAAAAACAGGCAAATAGATTCCAGAAAACATGCATTCTATATAGGGAATTTGTAGGCCATGGGAAACTGTTTCAGTTAATGGAAGCGGAATAATGGGATATTTTAATCTCATGTGCAGTCTGGTACAAAAAAGATCGGTGTATTATCGCTGATGATACTTCTTTTCTTTTTTTAACTAATGTATGAAACCCATCAGGATTTAACGTAAACATTCCTTTTACAGTTATAATAAAATAAACTATATTATTTAATAAAACGGCACATTTCTGTAAATGCGAAAATACGGTAGCAACAGTTCATCAACACATTGTTCTGAATGACATACATCGACTTAATCCACAGCCAGTAAAATGAATAACTAACTATAGCTGGCCTTTAGGGTTCGTTTAGCAGTGTCCTTGACACGGTTACTTTATCTCTGTTTTCGAGCTGATCGTGTTTCAGGGCAGCAGAAAAGAGAACGCGTTGTGAGTGACAGGCGTGCACAGGCAAACGTTTGGGTGGTTCACAACCTCTCTGTGCTGAGGTGTCACCATTTTGCCATGTTAGGGGCTGGGCCTGTTTTAACGAGCAACGACCTACCGTTTTGAATATTATAGTAACACGTCTCGTCGTTCATCAAAACTCTCCCGCCCATTAAAACCTCTCATACTGTGACCTGGTCTTGAGCAGGTTCCTACCTTGCACCATGAGTTCCGCCACGGATTCCCCACCGTTGGTCTTAACCCTATAGTGTCCACAGTCTTCTTTGGTGACATCATTGATTATCAGGACATGTTTCGTCCCATCCTTCTTGAAGCGATACTTGAAGGATTCGTCTCTCGTGAGTTCAACGCCATCCTTTTCCCTGCGCAATCAAATGATCTGGTGTAAATGTTTAAGATCACAGAATTTAATTTAGCCGATTTCCCTTTTTATTTCAATATTTGCTTAAATACTAGAAAATGTTTAATGTTTATGTTAACTTTTAATACATTATCACTTCTTTTCTCACAATTTTAGGGGGCTATTTACTTTTTTTTATTTTTGGATCTTACTTAAGTTCTTTTCTTGGAACCCCCTGCTACCATCACAACAGTTATAATTTACCATGACTTTCTTGGTCAGGACAAAGGACAGACAGCTCAGAGGTGTTAAAAGGACAGAATGACAATCCCTGCCATTGATCATTTCTGACAAGCTGGAAATACCACCACGGCTGAGATGAGTATAGGTCTGTCAGTGATAGAGTATCTTCTCAATCTAAAGATATTATAATGGGAGTCTATTCAGCCGTAAATAAAGAAAGGGCGTCATCACCAGCTTCACATATGGGTGGTTATTGGTGACCTACAGCAAATGTATTTAAATCTTCAACCCCGTTTGGCCCTGGGGGTCAGTCTGCCCAGGGGGCAGAGGAAAGACATCTCACCACTTGACATGAGCACCTTCCTCAGACACCTCGCACTCAAATTCCACACGCTCCCCTTTCATCACCATCTGGTCCTCCAGGTTGTGCAGAATCAAAACGGGAGGCTCTGGAAGCATATTGGAGGAGAGTCACTTTTCACCCCGCCCCCCACACATTCGCTCGCTTTAATGCGCGAAAGAGCTCCAGTTTCAGAATCTCGGGTACAGGCTTTTAATCATGTAGCTCCATTACGGTCAGTGGAATGACTGCTGCTTCGTCAGAAAGTGTTTTAAAAGAGCCTCGCGTCACCGCATTGCATTTTTTAGGCAGTTTGGTTGACCGCAGACTTAATAAATGAGAGACTGCTGCTGTGATTTGGGGTTCATGCGGTTTACCTTTAACAAAGAGTTCTGTGACGCACTTCTCGTCTCCCACCACACAGGTGTAAGCAGCGTCGTCAGCCAAAGAGCAGTGATTGATAGTCAGGTAGCGCTTGTTACCGATGTTCTCAAAAATATACCTTGTGAAATAAACAGAAAAAGGTAGAAAAACCCTGACACCTTGACTCCCACTCCTCTGAGAACAGGACCAATCACAAACAGTCGTAACATTCCGTTCCCCCGCCAGGCAGCTTGCCATTTTACTCTCACAGTATGTCCGTAATAGAGACTTTGTTAATTGGCTTGCCACGCTGCGTAAATAGATGTGGGACAGTGTTACCGGGGGGCTACCCCTGTCAACTGGGTCAATAACAGGTCCTGATACTCGACACGGTTCCATCAATGGAGAAGCTGATCTAAACATACTGAAGGGCTGTAAAATAGAATTCAGTCAGTAATTATGAATCTGCTGTGCACTGCCATGGGAATGTATGCCTGATAAAGTAATGTCAAACATGGTTTTTGTAATCTGTTTTCACAGGGAGAAGTGAGGGACATAAAGGGACATTGTGAGGGACATTAAGGGACATATAGGGAAAAGCAACATACTTGCTGAAGGTGACAGACAGCCAGTCCGGAGGTTCCATTCAAAAGTTTAGGAGAGGAAAAACACAAATGGATTAAAAAATATCGATTTTTTTTTTTTGCAGCAATGCAAAGAGATGAGCTTATATCCACAAGTCTGGACAGTGTTCCTAGTGAAGCTGCTTCTATTGAACCAATTAAAACATACATTATTGTTTCAATTAGTATTCCACATTCTACATTGTAAGAATACACTTACACTGTAACGCCTGAAACATATAATAATATACAACAACCAACAAAAACAAACGAGTGTGTGTTAAATTAAAATTTTTGTGGTAACTTAAGAGATATTAAATATAATTTATTTTCCCAAATATTGAATACCTTCCGGTTGGCTGAATTTCCTGTCCGTTCTTCATCCATTTGACCTCTGCATCAGGGTTGGCAACTTCGATCGCAAGTTTGATTTTGTGACCTTTCTCTACCTGGTAGGCTGGGTCCAATTTCTTCAGGAATGCTGAAATTTTAACACACGAGCTATGCCTCCGTTCAGAGCGTAAGGAAACATTAAAATGCTGAGCAGGGAAAGGCACGTTGGCACAGTATTTTCTGAGCCTGTTGTCCGGCGGAGAGGCGATAACCCACCCGCGCTCTTCTTCTCCTCCTTCTTCATCTTCTTCAGTCTTTTCAGCATGCCGCGGAGGTCCGTGATGCCGTACTGGAATGCAATCTTCTCATAGGCTGAGGCTGGGGCTTTTTGGAGGATATCCCAGACATCTACGTCGGGGTCCGCGTGTGACTGGACCGCTCTGGACAGCACAGTGCAAAATTAACGGTCGATCGCCATTTCCCATACAGTCACTGTGAACTCACCAACAGTGCAATTAGTACTCAAAGACCTCTCCCTCAACACAGCTATCAAGCACATGTTCACTATTCAATCAGGCCAAACCACATAATCAAAGCGTATATAAACCGCTCTCTCATATTATATATTTGCAATTTTTGCACACAAGGCCAATGGGAATCAGACGCACTACAGACCTGCACTGAAGACCTGAGTCATACCATTGCTACACACATTGAAATTTCACTAAAACCTGCTTGAGTGTTTTCCCCTTTAAAAAACCCCGTAACTGTAATATCTGTACTTGGATAAGACGAATGGGAGATTTCCTTACCGGTTTGAGGGTTTTAAAAAACTGCTGCACTCATTCAGATGCAGAACCCAAACAGCAGGCATGATGAGACAAACCAGAACATGTTAATTCATACACTGAAAAGTCAAACCAGAACATGTTAATTCATACACTGAAAAGTCAAACCAGAACATGTCAATTCAAACTAATTAGGAAAACAGTATTTGAATTGGGTGTGGACGTGTGTGGACACGTGTTACGGAGTGTATTATGCCATGGCATGTGTGTGAAACATCACATCATGTGAATGTCAGATGGCTTAAAAGCAGGGCTGATAAACAATCACAATACTGCTTAAAAGCAAAATTTACAACAAACTACTCCTTCCAAATAATTTTATAACATAAATAACTATAATGCCTTTAACAATTTAGGTTGTGCTCTTCGGGTTTCATGCAGGCCCAATCATTTTCAGTAAACAAGTAAAGCACACAGTATCCGTCTGTGTTAGCATGTTAACGAGGGATCCCTAGTAACCCGTTCTCTGTTAGTCAGGCCGTAGGGTACTTACTCTCTGCCACCAGAGGAGCCGCAGCGGGGGAGCACAAAGAGGGGAACACAGACAAATTTGTTTGTTTCAATTTTATAATGTCTTCAGAAACCAGGCATCCTTTAAACTGTAAACCTCAATAATGATAATAATATTAATTATATAATAATGATCATATCTATTATTTTGTTTAGTGCTACTAATGCTTATTCAATTTGCCTTGTTTTAATTGTATTGGCCTTTAGAAGAAGCTGTGAAGCTTTGGAAACATTAGGTTTAGGGTTAGGATATATTCTTTCTCAAGAGTTGGTAATGTTGCAGAGAAGATACCTCTTCTTCAGCAATGCACTAAAGTCCAATTCTCCTGCTTCCTCACCCCCATCAATGCTACTGCAAGGAGAAATGAGAGACATGAGCCGTTCAGCCCCCTGACCGTATCCATGCAGTATCCAACCAGTTAAACCAGACCTTCTCTTCTTCTCAACATGAACTTATTCGTAGCGCAGTTAAATATACGCTAATGTTGTAGGGCGATTTAGACAAACAACTGAGTTCTATGTCATTATGCTAGTTGGCTATCGCTATAGGAAATTGTACGTTTCTCAGCTAGGTGATAACGTCAGCCGGGTGACATAACTTGATCATATAATTAGCTTGACCTCTTTTTAATGAAAGAATTACAGAAATTTAGCACTGGAGAATGTCTGAAGGCATATTAGGTAATGGTTTCTAAATCAGCACAATGAAAGCCTGACTACCTAATGTGATACGGGCTCAGTGATGCCCTGAAGTGCGGATCTTGATTTCTCTCTCTCTCTCTCTCTCTAGTATTACATCTTATGTCCTATTCCATGCCAAATGTATCTTCGAAATATAGATTTATGATGTCACTAAACGGAGTAAGTAAAGAAGATGACAGAACAAAAGGAATAATTACATACAGTTTAAAAACTTTTGTGCACAAAACTGAACAAATCATCGTTGCTTTGGAAACAACACACTTAACCCATCCCAGAGCAACATGGACCCAAAAGCCAACACAGATTTGAGCATCCATCCTTCGCTTGCCCACCAAACTAAGAGCAAGACCTATTCAAAGGTTTGTGGAACGGGGTTCACTGGTTTGAAAAGTCACAGCTGTGATGTATACATATATTTCATACATTCTTGTTCTTTTGCTTTTTCCATGAGCTGTGCTTTTCAAAACCTTGTAGAGGTGGGATCATTTTCACTCAAGGACAACAGACAGGTGGTTTTCTGCTGTCTGTTAATGCTGAAAGTGAGCACAGACAGTGTTTGGCATGTTCCTGGGAATGAAACTCAAAGCACCTCTTTGCTTCCCTTTGCAGATCATTAACAGGTTGTTTATACTCCCAGAATGTGGCCCTGACAGAGCAGAAAACTCTTTTCTACCGTATCACTGTGGCGCCGCTCTTCTTCCTTCCTTGACTGGTGCTCCTGGTGAATTGGCATTTCCAGACAATTAATCATCAACCCCCCCGGCGATAAACACAAACAGTCACTCATGCCACTGAGGACTGGTGCTCCCGGTGAATTGACATTTCCAGACAATTAATCAATATGAGGGGTCTTTTACCCTCAGTCCTGACCAGACAGAAATGCTGGCCACCGCTCAACTTTGGCAAAAGGGAAGTTCTAACTACACAAGCATTTTGTATTAATTTGTAATCCGAACCAGAAGACGTTCCCTATCCTGCACGTTGCTGTTGAATGAATGTCGCAGTAACATGGAAATGCATATCGTCAACTTACGTGCGTCTGAAAGCGGCTCGGATATCAAACTCTCCTGCAGCTCGAGCCTCTGACAAAGGAAATGTCAAAAAAATACATCATTGCTTTTTGTCATTAGATTTTAATTATTTCATTATTATTTTACAATAAAGAGTAGTTTTTGAAAGGGTTTACTACTGAGTTACTGCAATATTTAATACATGGTAATTTTGTGAAACATTGAATACAATACTTATATAAGACCAAGTCTAAATTGGAGACCAAAATTGTAGAACAAATAGAAAATTCTGAATTCGGAAGAGGTACTCTTAACACAGTAAGGTCAAAGTTGCTTAACACAACGTGCACAGTAAGGTCGAAGTTACAGCTGTCCAACTGAGAGGCACTCTGAACGCACCGTGCACAGTAAGGTCAAAGTTACTTAACGCACCGTGCACAGTAAGGTCAAAGTTACAGCTGTCAAACTGAGAGGCACTCTGAACGCACCGTGCACAGTAAGGTCAAAGTTACTTAACGCACCGTGCACAGTAAGGTCGAAGTTACAGCTGTCAAACTTGTCCCGGGAGGAGACCTCACATCGGTAAGCGCCACCGTAGTTGGCCTTGGCTCCAGTGATTTGCATTTCAAAGGTGTACACCTATAAATCATAAAGAAGTCAGTTAACAGACATAAATGTAATACTTTCAGTAACTTTTTTAAAGCTGTTTTTCAGCCGTCTTCTCTGACCTTTGTGTTGCGATCATAGAGCTCTTTCAGCTGCAGATGCTTTCCAGCTTTGCTGGCCAGATCCATCCACTTCCCCTTAAACCACCGAACGGTTGGTTTCTTTAGCAAGTTAGCTGAGCCCACCTTGGCCACAAAAGTGATGTTTTCACCTGCACAAAACATACTTATATGGCAATCACTTCAGCTGATTGGACATTCTTAATTTTATGATTATATATAAGAAGCAAGTTAGTTCACATAAACGGTGGTTTTGTGGACAAATTATGAAAGTGTGAATTGTGCGTACAAACCAATTAAATCCCGACCATTGTTTTCAACCATACGTGACACCATGGAAAACTGATGACAAGCAAACACCGGTAGAGACCGCTCTACTGTGGGAATTTTTTCGAATTACACACAGTTCTTGAACCACAGTGACCTCCCTGCCTCGCGGACAATGATAACCGCACATCCGTAAGCGTGGATCTGAGCACTCACCAACAGTGACCTCTCCACTCCGAGGCTTCTCCATGAAAAGGCCTGTTAGATCTTGCCGCGTGTCAGGCAGCTGGCTCTCTGCCAAAGCTGTGGGAGAGGAAGCGTGCCAGCAGGGCGGAGTCAGCACTTCTCACAATCGCTCAGCAGATTTCATCACTCACATGTCAGTGCTCCCTGTGAGGGGTCTTTTTTCAGCACCATCACTCACATGTCAGTGCTCCCTGTGAG
>JAOYSI010015282.1:3593-19933 GCA_025775065.1 Hiodon alosoides | reverse complement strand
CTTTTTTCAGCACCATCACTCACATGTCAGTGCTCCCTGTGAGGGGTCTTTTTTCAGCACCATCACTCACATGTCAGTGCTCCCTGTGAGGGGTCTTTTTTCAGCACCATCACTCACATGTCAGCCATTGTCTGCCTTGAGTTGCTAACTTAGCGTTCTTTGGATGGATCTGTTTCATGCCATGTTCTTTGCATGCAGCCTATGTTCTCATTTCTAAACAAATCAAGCGCGGCAGCTGTAGGTTGAAATCTTTACCAGACGCTACAGCACTACTCTTGCCTTAAGTGTATTTCATGCGAATTAAAAACGCAGGAAATATGGTTAAACCATCAACATCTGTGGTTGTTTGCTCAGGAGCAGATACCACAACCACATTCACTCCAAATAGCAAAATGAATGGGATGAATCCTGCTGAGTGGCCGCTTACATTCTGGTCCAGCACATTCCTGCTGGCTCTGGACCTCACTCGGACCTGGTGCTGAGCCCTGGTCTGGCACCTCGGCGGGGACAGGAACAAGGGCAGGAACCGGAGAACTGCCAGCGCCATCCTCCAATTTTTCTGTTGAAGGGTTTCATTAACACACTGTGAAGCTGGAAAGTGTCATACTAAGGAGACCAATTAGCAAAAGCCTGTTACAAATCACTCCAGAGATGCTCTGTTGAGCTGAGGTCCGGGGACTGCACAGGCCACACAAGTAAACCGAACTCTCTGCCATGCTCCTCGAACATCTAACAATACAGACTTTGTGACATGGAGCATTATCCTACTGGAAGTGTCCTTGTGATGAAGGGTCAGCTGTAGCCATGAAGGGATGCAACTGGTCAGCAACAATTTTCAGACACTGGCTCAGTTGGTATGCAGGAACCGAACGTGTGCCAGGACGATTCCGTGCTCAAAGGTCACTCACGTTGCCCATTGTAACGATCGATCGAAAAATAACTGAATACCTCGACGCCTGTCTGCCTGCTGTATATAGCAAGCCACTGCCATGTGACTCGCTGACGGCAATCCGTTTACATGAACAGGGTGGTATAGCTAATAAAATGGCCACTGAGCGTAAACGACTAAACCCGTCAAAAACCGTCACTGTCACTGTTCCATTTATATTAATGTCTGTGTCAGCCTATATAGCGATTAATACATGTGGGTGGTCTGGGTCTCAAGTTGAGTTTAACGACAAGCGGCACAATTTAAACTCTATGTTGGTACAACTTTAATTTAACCCATTAAATGAAGGAGTGACCCGAGTGTCAACGCTGATAATTCTCACCTTCCTGTTCCTTCACTTTGAGCTCAAATTTGACCTTGGAACTGCCAGCTATCACGGCGTAGACCACGTCGTCCTCCTTGGCGATGTTTTTGATGGTGAGCGAGTGCTTGTTCCTGTCCGCCGTGATCACGAACTTATCGCTTGCTTCGATGTCCGCAGAATCCCGCTGCCACTTCACTTTGGTGTCTGGCTTCTCAGTCTCGGCCTGGAAAGCTACCGATTCCCCCATCACAGCCTCCACACTTTTGGGTTTCTTGGTGAAAGCGGAAACTGGGAAAAGTAAGCCAGTCTCATTTACCTGTTCAGGCTGTAATGCGTACTATTATGAGAAAGTATGCAAACTTAAAACATATACTAAAGCAATAAGACGAGAAGATGTGCATTTGATTCCTGGAACATATTATTGCTTTTATTAAATGGATTGATGTGTCATTTTTGGCACTTATACCACAGGAAATACAACAGACATCATTTAAGTTTTATTATTATAGTAAACACGTAATTACGTCAAATAAAGTAATCCCTAACAATCCCCATATATATATATATATATATATATATATAAAATATGTATATTTAAAACTAATATTTAGTAACTTCTAAAACTAGAATACTTTTATAGAAATCTACTGAAAACTAAAAACACTAGAAATCTACTAAAAACAGAAGATCTGAAAAAAGATAATAAATTAAATGTAGGTCTCCTAATAGAGTTAAAGGACAGGTGCTTCCTGTTTCAATCATTCAATCCAACAGCCGATTAAATGAATTCAGCTACATTGAGCTTTGTTACACACCTCTGGTGCATTAGTCATTGATATATTGAGATAAAATACAATATTAAAAAGTAACTATATTAAATAAATTGTAAAATATTATATAGAAATATAAAATATATATTCAAAAATATATATTGTTAAAATCTGATATAATTGGTAACTAATTTGAAACAAAACTAACGGTATAAAACAAACTAATTTCAATCAGCAGTTAAGAGGGAAAGCTCCTTGGCCGTAAAAGAGAAAAAACTCTCTGGCTTGGAGTTTCCTAAAGTATGGCACCTGGTTAACCGACTGGGGTTGCAGACCTCCTGTTTGAACATCGTAAAGATCGCTCTAAGAGGTGGAGATGGGCTGGTGACAGTATGAGCTGCTTGATTGAAATAGAGTTGAGGGCTGTTTGTGTGAAAAACTGCTCTGACCTGTGTGGGGACAGCCAGAAATTCTCCCGCCTAAATCTTTCTTTGGAACGTCCAATGTGAAAATAATAATATTTACTTACCAACTCTGAAGGAACTGTTCAAACAAAGGGGTTTAGCGATAACAGATAATGGGCAATTCCATCTTATCTCATAATAAAGGAGGACACTTTAAACTTCATACAGATCCAGAAACGGACACCTGCTGTTAGCACATTTAATGTAGCGCTGGCTTTAGCCCGGGTAGTGCTGAGCGGAGAACTTCCCGACTTTACTTCTGTGACAAGCATCAATGGAATGATTGTGTGGAGCTTCCGAATAAATCCAGCCGTCCAGATGGCCTCCACGTTCCAACATACCGGGCGGGGCGCGGGGGGCGGCGGGTGGGTGGATGGGTGGGTGGATGTTAAAATATAATAGTGGCGACAAGATATTACACTGTAAATTTTATATATTATTTATTTATTAGTTTGATTTAGATATCGATTGGCTTGTTCTTGTCCAATTAACTATACTAATCTAGTTTTAAACAAGAATTGGGGGCTTTCAGCAATTGATGTAGCTTAAAATAATATGTAAATGCTGTTTAATTTCCAAAACCTTTGCATCTGTTAGGTTAATGCATCATATTATTGACATTATTACCCAATTCAGTCCTATTTGTTCTGTCCTTAAAGCAAACAGTTTTGAAAAAGGGATTGATTTTTTAAGAACAAAGTCCTCTCTGGAAGAGTAGCTCTCCATCCTGGGTTGAGCTACCCAAAAAGCATTATTGCGTGGGACCCTCTTGCCAGCCTGATAAGAGCTTACCATTGCACCATGAACAATGTATACGAGACGCTGACAAAGCCAGGATGTAATAATGCCGTGCCGGATAGTAATCAGTGACATTTATTATCCTTGAGCTTTGCAATAAGACTGATGCTAATTTCTAAAACAGTCCAGGCCTGTTTGACACTTCATGCTCCATCTACTGTACATCTGATCTGGGGATTAAATAAATGTCAGACAGCTGTGTCCTGCCAGCTTCTTTTGACAAATGGTCGCCCTCGCTTGGCCAATAAAGTTCCTGCTTTACACTGTGCTGGCTAGCCCACCTGTCTCGACAAAAACAGAACAAAAGCTAAGGTTTAGATTGCAGGGTTGCAATGTTAATGCTGAGGCGTTTTTCGGAGATCGTAAACCTTGCCTTTTCTTCGGTGGTGCGAGTAAGGCAGCGGAATGAGCTAACCATGCAGTGAGGTCAGCTGACAAACTGACAGCATTGTGTAATTTGAGATGTGTTCAGTTTTTCCCGAGGGGCCTGGCTTCATTGTTTGATGTGATAATTATAATATAATTTATAATGTTACCTTCAGAATGTAAGGTTTGGATTTTTTTCTGAGATTCAGAAAACATGGTTAACTTATCTTATTATCCCCATGATACAGTGAGATTCGGAAAACACGGTAAACTTATCCAGTCTCATTTGAGCTCAAATGAAGATCAAAGTTGCTCTGTTGTAAATTATGATGAAGGATAGCTCCCTATATTTGCCAGTTGCATTGTAGTGCTGTATTGGTATATCATACTACTGCGCGATAAGAAGTTAGAAACATTAATAAATTCTCTCAAAGTATTATTTAAAGTTTTTTCACTTTTGAAGGTTGGTAAAGAAATTTATTTAGTGGGCTCGTAAACACAATTGTCTCTGCCAAATAAAAAAATAGACTTCAGAAACCCAAAGTGGTTTTCCGACTTGATGGTCGTTGGACTGGGGTTTTTTTGTTGGACCAGGCCTTTATAATTCTACACACCTGTGAAAAGCGTGTTCCACGTTTTGATGGATGAGAGTATTATATCATGATACTTTAGATCGCTATATATATATATATATATATATATATATATATATATATAATATATATAGACATGCATACATTTTTACATACACATATTTAAAATTTGTAAACTTATTAACTTATAATTGAGGTGAACAAAGTTAACCTCATTGTAACACGGCAGCGTCAAAGGACAATTCTCCTTTACATAAAAAAAAAAAACATAACCATCCTTGAAATCCAATGGATGAAATGTTTCATGATCATCAGCTTGACATAACATGGAAGAGAAATGGCCTTAAAATGATCACAGCTCACTCACGCATATCTACATTTCAGATTCTGTGTCTGACGGTAAGAAATCCAAACTTTACTCTCGGCAGTGACTCTTTAAAGTAAGTTCGCCTCACTGGAGGTGGTATCGCCTAAATTAAATACAATGCAATCCAACATTACCGGTTTTTCTAACATCACCGTTTTTCTAAGATTACCGTTTTTCTAACATGACCAGTTTTCTAACATTACCGGCTATCTAAAATCACCAGTTTTCTAACATTACCGGCTATCTAAAATCATCAGTTTTGTAACTTACCAGTTTTTTTGATGGGCTCAGGCATTTTGATAGAGTGTCCCGGTGTGTCTGAAAAGACTTCACAGCTTTCGGTCTGCGTCTCTAATAAAGTCTGGGCCCTTTTTCCAAAGTGAGGCCAATCTATAACATCTATAACCCCCCGCCCCCCGCCCCGTCACAGACTCCTTTCCTGAGAACTATACCAAGCTGACAGACGACAGAATGGAGGAGTTAATTTTAGAAAGGCTCTCACACAATCCAGATTTGTGTCTGTGTCTGACAACACACGAGTGAAAGAAACAGGCCCTTTCCCTGACGCCCCTCTGAATTCTCCCTTTATCAGCTGGCTGGGACTAGCCACTCACACAAATGTCTCCATCCCTCAGAGGGTTTCCAGGAATCATTTCTGCTGTCAGTGAAAGAGAGGGATGCATTCAAAATGTCCTGGTGTGGTCAGGCCATGTCGATTTATGTTACAACTCAGGAAAACAAGATGCCAAAATATCCATTCTTCAAATTCTCTAGCCATTCCAAAAAAAAAAAAAAAATTATATACATACATAACCTTTAAGACAGATGAAGACATTTTAGTGAACTTTGACCCAGTTATTATGGGTAAATTAGTATATTGAGCTCGCACCAGCGCATTGTGTCTGTATGGGTTGATATTTCTCTCTCAGTCACTATTTTAGTGAAAAGTGAGGGTATACTTGAAACTTGTTGAATTGCAGGGTCAATGGAGCGTTTACTACATGGACCATTGGTAAAAAGTGCATCCCTGACCGTCTGGGGGATGAGTGGGTGGGCATGTCATCCACGCTTCAACACATCCACCTTCCTGCTGAGTGCTGGCAGATAACCCCTTCAGCTTGTCCCGCCCAGGAGCATTGGCAGGCGTCGCTCAGTCTTGCAAACCTCACAGGGGCAGATTTATTCAATCAGCTTTTTCATTCGACAGACACACTGCCTTGTGACCCTTTTCCCTAATTTCACCAGCCTTCACATTAAACCCACCTATTACCTTCTCATTCTGTTCATGTTCTGGTGTTCTGGCAGCTCATATTTTCATAACTTATTATTATTTAAAATTGGAGAGTTGACTTACTCATTACCATTTAATTACTGTAAAAAGGTGTCCGGACGTACACATTACAATAGTGTGAAACCTCACAGAACAGGCATCTTCCAGAAACATCATCAGCTCAAAGTGAGGAAAAACCTCACAGTGGTTTGTAAATCATTGCATCGTGTTTGGGACTCAAATGAATGTATGAATCCACCTGTTCTTCATTTAACCACAGCTAAAAACTGTGGTTTGTAAATCATTGAATCATTGAAGTGTTAGGGATGCAAAAGAGTTATTGTTATTGAATTATTGAGTTATTGAAATCAAGCATCAATGTTTTTTGCGATGCTATCTGCCTTCAGCTTCACGTCAGCTAATCCCATTCGCACCAATGATTGCATAAGAACGGGCTGGTGTCAAGACCGCCTGCCACGGAATGACTTTAGAGATGCATGTATGTGCTTAAGGCTTGTTGAAACCACATTAAGCCTTGTTGTGCATGACATTTTCCTTTCCAGCTAATTATTTAAGGCGAAACTCAGGAATGTTTTTGTTGCGTTTATTAAATTGATCTCTTCCCGGCGGCGGAAGCAATGGATTCTCCAGTGGTTGCTCCTGGTGTGAACAGGATCTGGAGAAAAAAGACGGAAAACCGGATACATGCCCACAATGAAGGAATACAAGAAATCTTTGAAGTTTTGTATGCAAAACAAAAACCTGTAAAAATATGCTAAATTATACAATTATACATAAAAAATGTAGACATGGAAAATATTTAAATTTACAGTTTAAACTATAAAACATGTTCTTCAAAATGAGCTCGTACCACAATCCACAAATATAAATGTTGAATCTTTGCTAACAATGTAAAATTTTCTCAAAATTATCAACGTGTTCAAAATGTATACACTTATTAAGTGTAGCATTGTTAAACAAAAATAAAGAAAAAAAATACATTTTTTTTTCCAACATTATTTTTGATAAAACTTCAGGTGAAACTCTTTACCTGTTGCAGAATAATTCAATTTCTTTAAAACTTTGTACAAAATATTTAAATCTTTTTAATTTTTTCTCTGATTATATACAGTGAAATGGCATACTCCGTTTCTCCATTTTCTGCTTGACTGCTTGATAATTAGTCCTTAGCAAAAGCATGTCAGCACTATAGTATGCAGGCTCTCAAGTATTTTGGAGGTAATGGAGAAGAAACAACCAGGACAGATATATTAAAAAGAATCTCAGTGCAAAGATATCTAAATCTCAATAAATATTGCATATCAGTTTTGCTAAAAAAAAAATATATATCTAGAACTGGAATTCTGAAGTTATTAAGAAAATGATTAAATAGATAAGAAAAATAATTGTACAACAACCTTACAGATTTCAAAGATTAATTCCCAAGATATACATGTGCTACAGTAATTCCATGATAATAGCCTGCCTTCAATGACAAGTTTTTTGAGAGCGGTTTTTTCACCATGCAGGGGCAGTGTTACTCTGGTCACAACCAGAATCCCTGAAATGCATTAGAATCTGTGTGAGGTTTTCTCATTAATTTTCACTTTTGCAATAACAATTCCCGACAGTGTCCATCTTTACCTAAGGCTGCGTAACAACTAAAACCCCTGAGAATGGAAACAACTTTAACATTTCTAGATTTTTCAATTTATTCTAACACAGACAGACGGCAAACACAGAGGCCGTGGCCAAATCAAAACTTCAATAACCCGGCAATCGCATTTAATAAAATTTTTGAACTATCTAGTTTAATCTACTCATTAAAAGAGAAAAAAAAGCAGTTATGTAAAGTACGATTAGTGGGTTGCCAAAATTACTGTTCGGTTCCAGCCTAAAATGTGGTAATTCTAAATGAAACAAAGACAAGAAAAAAGAAAAGAAAAAAATACCAGTGCTTTTTTTTTTTTTGTCTAAAATAATTATTATTGTTATAATTTTTTAAATACCAGAAACACACTAAATTAGTGGCGGTATTCATCCCATTAATAACATATCATGGCTTTTGATTTTGTTACACAACATAAAATGTATCTAGTTCTCATGGGAGACATGTTTGCAGCCATTATTTGTTAAGTGTTAAAACTTCTTACGACCCACTTTGTCTCAGTCTAGATGATATTAAGTAGATCTTGTCTTGTTCTTTAACTTACAAATGAGGGAGTGTTTTCCTTTCTGCCGGCGCTCTCCCCAACACCTCTCCACTGAACTGATAGGTCAGTTTCTTCTTCACCTTCTTTACCTCCCCCGTCTTGCCGTAGTTCCTCAGTGCTCTCGCCATCTTCTGGTAGGTCATCTTCTTGCGGTTCCCCTTCTGCAGACCCCAGCGGTTGGCCAGAACCTCCTTGTGCTTGGACGAAAACTGAAAGGTGCCCTTGTCCTTATCTACCCACCAGATGCTGTCTTTCAGGTCACCGTTCCGTAGAAGATCCAGGAGGAACTGGTATAAGCGGATCTTCTTCTTGCCTGGGCAGATAGACATGTCCATCACTATCACTACCACCTCCCAAAAATACAGAGATTACAGCAACCATTCTCTGCAACCCCTTTCCCAATGTTTCACTAATTCGCTTGTTTGTTTTCACTCATGTAATTCTACGTTAGTACTGTCTATTCCAAATCAGTAGCAGTGTCTGTATTGATCATTTCTGTATCAGAGAATACCTTTCAC
Source organism: Hiodon alosoides (assembly GCA_025775065.1). Taxonomy (NCBI): domain Eukaryota; kingdom Metazoa; phylum Chordata; class Actinopteri; order Hiodontiformes; family Hiodontidae; genus Hiodon; species Hiodon alosoides. Next base: position 11,321 of record JAOYSI010015282.1, on the reverse strand, counting down.
TTTTAGTCTGCAAGAATAGCAACTAATGGCCATACATTTAATGTATTATAAGATGCAGATTCATACATATCTTTGCGTCCAAAAACAATGCAATACTTAACAACTAAATGTAGAGGAGCTCACGTTCCACGCCGATCACGTGGATCTTGAATAACATGTTTATAAGCCTAGAAAAAACGTCTCACAAGTGCAGTGGTGTCTTGCACTGTACTCACCAGCCTCTCTGCCAGAAGGGCAGGGTATATGGTCTACAAAGTCCCCCTCTCCATCTGACACCTCCAGAGGGGGACTCTGCCCCCCTGGTTCCTCCTCGTCTGAGCTACGCTGGGTCGGGGAGGGGTGTGGGAAACAAATCGTCCGGGGAAAGTAGGGCATCTGAGGAGAGAACGGGTGACCAAATCACACACCGAAATACGACCTTCTCCCTGCTAACATTGTGTTAGCCTCTCAACTCTCAGGTCTTTATAATGATAGACTTTCTTCGCTAAACAATGTCCTTCAGTGTCTGTGCAGAAAGCAGAGCCAGTTAAAAGCATGACTTTATGCGTTTCTAAAATAAGTGTCACCACATATCTCACCTACAGAGGAAGCGTGCATCACCATCACACATACCCATGCATTGAGACCATAATGAACAAATGTATGGGATTACATTTATTTAGCTAAATTGCTAGGATGTCCCCTCATGGATTTAAAAGAATGGGAAAAGCAATGAAGACATAAATATTTGTTTCTTTTATATTCATTAAGTTGCTGCAGAATTTATAGAATTAAAAAGCACCTTGGTCTCTCACCAATTTTATCACATTAAGTCATTCTGAGGCTTTTGAGTGACATGTCAATGAAAAGGTGTGTGTACACATTTGGCATTGTAATTGGCCCTTGATTTTTTATTTAAAAAAAAGGAGATATGTGGATGGTTTTCTTCACAGAAGGTGTGAGGAGAGCTCTTAGTAAACTAGAACTTAATAATTTACTTTAAACAAATTTTAAATATTTAGGTACAATTATTGATGATAAATTCTCATTCCAGGAAAATTTGAAGTATATACATGAGAAAACAAAACAGCGTTTAGACTTACTCAGGAAATTAAGAAATTTTAGCATTGATGGGAAGGTCGCGTTGCGGGGACGCGTTGCGGGGACGCGTTGCGGGGTCACGTTACGTGATCGCGTGCGGGGTCGCGTTACGCGATCGCATTACGTGATCGTGTTGCGGGGTTGTGTAGCGGGGTCGTGTTGCTTGATCGTGTTATGGGGTCGTGTTACGGGGTTGCGTTGTGCGATCGCGTTGCGGGGTCGGGTTACGTGATCACGTTGCGGGGTCACGTTACGTGATCGTGTTGCGGGGTCGTGTAGCGGGATCGTGTTATGGGGTCGTGTTACAGGGTCGCGTTGTGCGATCGTGTTACGGGGTCGCGTTGCGGGGTCGGGTTACGTGGTCGCGTTGCGGGGTCGGGTTACGTGATCGCGTTGCGGGGTCGGGTTACGTGATCGCGTTGCGGGGTCGGGTTACGTGATCACGTTGCGGGGTCACGTTACGTGATCGTGTTGCGGGGTCGCGTTGCGGGGTCGCGTTGTGCGATCGCGTTGTGCGATTGCGTTACGTGATCGTGTTGCGGGGTCGTGTATGAGCACGATATCATTATATTACATATTATAAATTATTACGCCAAGAAAGATGTGTGAAAAAGGCAGCATCTTGGTGCTTCTATAAATGCCCATGCATTCATTTATATTTACAGTTTTCACTGAAATTGAACTTCATTGAAAAATTCACTTTTAAAAATATCTAATTAAATATCATTATAATCATTGGTAGGAGGTATTTAATAGCCAAAACATATCATATGCACTCTAAAATACTTCATATCTTTTAACGGTATTATAAGAGCACTGATCTCAGACATACTATGGACTACGACTACCAAAGATTTATCAGAGAATAATGATTTGTCATTCAAGTAATCAAAGGCTGTAATTGGAGCTAAATGTGAATTCACAACAGTGTATAACAACCCAAATTTGGGCCCTAAATGACACAATTCCTACTAACGTTTTGAGTAGCATTGCAAATATAAACAACATGTTTGTAGTTCAAGGTAGATATAAATTGTTGTCTTTTTCATAATTGGAGAGGCAGCTCATTGTAAAAGTCTTATTTCTATTGTCATTTTCTTCAACCACCTCCAGCACTTTGTCAAAGCTCACGTCTCAAGAACAAGCAGTTGCATTGGGTAAATGCTTTACATTGGGTAAATGCTTTACATTGGGTAAATGCTTTACATTGGGTAAATGCTTTGCATAGGGTAAATGCTTTACATTGGGTAAATGCTTTGCATAGGGTAAATGCTTTACATTGGGTAAATGAGGCAAATCCACAGGTTTGCGGCTGGTTTGTCTACACGATGAGGCTCTGTTTAGGCAGGCCATTGTGACACCGTTTCCCCCCAGTCAGGAAAAGGCTGTGTTAAGCAATCTTCCGTGTGCAGTCATACTTTGAACGCACTCTAACTTAGCTGACAATTCACAGACCATTATATGCAAGCCTTCAATCTCTAACTATATCCACCTTTAACCTCTTTTGCAACTACGTTTAATACTTATTTGGGGAATAACAAAGACTGAAATTGCCTATTTTCAACTTTTTAGAATTTTTATAAAAACAGGAAGATTTTTATCAAAGAAAGCTGGAATGTTGATCATGAAAGCTGAGCTGGGGAGTAGAACTCTTAGCCTCTTGCTTCGTCTGTCACTGCTCCCAGTTAAAGCGCTAAACTGGGATTTCACTGAGAGACGCAGTTTCAAGCTAGAGTAGCAGTCCTAACAGACCTCGCTTGCAGACCCAACAGACCTCGCTTGCCTTAAAACTAACGTGTGAACTCCACATTTTAAATAGCACTTGAGTGGGTGTTTAAGTTGAGACAATGAGTATCGAATAACTACGTCAACATGGTTTGTTTTGGAACAGTTAAGTCCCACAGCATGTTTAAAATTATATTTAAGCGTGTCTGATCATTTTTTCCCTGATCATTAACATTATTATTAAAATACAGCACAAGATGCGATTTCTTCCACTTTGAATTAGTCTCCTCTGGGAAGACCCTCTTCCATTGAATTATGATTGTTCCCTTACACAAAACATATTTCATGTATCTGTTTTATCATATGATACACTGCATGGCCTTGCTTTCCCTAATGTTTTTATCAAATACATATTTTGACTTTTATCAGCTTTTGTACGCATATTGCAGTAAATGAAAATCAATCGTTTCATAATCATCATTATAATTATAGTGAGATGCTATTAGTGTCTTTTGTAATGACACTAATAATATTGTAGATGTGGATAGTTTACTCTGCATCACAAATTATTACTATAGTGAGATACTATTAGTGTCTATTGTACTAACTCTTGTAATATTGTAGATGTGGATAGTTTACTCTTCATCACAAATTATTACTATAGTGAGATACTATTAGTGTCTATTGTATTAACTCTTGTAATGTTGTAGATGTGGATAGTTTACTCTTCATCTCAAATTTCCCATGACCTTCACCATGTTACTGCTCTTTCCAGAACTTTCTGTGACATTTAAATAAACTTCACTTTGGACGTTTGTCAGACTAAATTAAATGTAATTTGTCGGGCTAAATAAAATGTAATTTGTCGGACTAAATTTGCTGCAAAGCTAAGGGTGCAGGTCCCGAGGGCGGCCATACCAAAAGGATCAGCTTAGTGAATCTGCGCTACCTTACTGTCTCACCTCGCTCTACATTCTGCTGTCAGTTTTGTGGTGGTTATTTGGGTTTTTTTTAGCAACTATCCTGTTGAGTGTCTGTCTGTTCGTCTGTCCTTATACAGTTCTCCCTTCTTTACGATACTCCGTCAAAGTGTTTCAGATTATTCCCCTTTCACATTAAATCATTTTTCCTGGTTCTGTGACCTTTTTCAAATCCCGTTAGAGCTTCCATGTAACTCACATATTACTGTTGCGTTTTGGAGACGTCTTTTTTGTAGCGGAAACATGTTGGTAATTAGTATTCAAATAAATATGAACAAAATACAAAGTCCTTCAGGTTCAATAGGTTTTTCCATTATTTTGGCTACTCCCAGTAGAAGAGGTGTGATTACACAATAGCTAATCAGACCAACTGATGTTCTTCCCTTTAAGAAGCAGGAGAGGAAGTACCTGGGGGGGCATTGTCAGGTGGTGAACCCCGAGCCCTGGGTCGAGAGGATGTATTGACTCCACGTCCCCAAAACGAGGCAGGTTGGGGACGTGTAGAGGCTGCAGCTCAGTGAAGTGGTTTACGGGTAGATGATCAAACTCTCCGGAGTGGACCTGATGTGAGTGATAGTCCCAGCCGTGCTCTGGAAAGGAGAAAGCGTAGGGCTCTTACTAATGTGAAACAACCCCCACCCGTTTTAAACACGTTTATTCAGCAGTGGCTGTCATCTCCAAAATTCATTTTTCTTCCTGGGAAAAAAAAACCCAGTCACCTGAAGCTTCACATGAAGAAATTTCATTTTGTTTAACTAATCTGATTTTAATACCGCAGGCATTCCCAGAAGTTCCTGGTCAGTGTTACCTGGTCACGCAACGGATACTCGAAACGAGCAACAGATGAAATTACGCGTAGGCCTTTTTACGTTCTAAAGCGAGGAGTCTCCAGGTGGCAATGTAACGTGCTGTTCTGGTTGTGACGGGAAGCTCATTCAAGGAGAAGTGCAGTAGAATGAGCGATGTTTGCATGGGGGCAATGTTTGCTACAGGTACAGCATAGGAGCGTTTATTGAGGAAATCTTTCAGAAAACGGAATGATTTGCAATAATCAGATAACATCAGCAGCGGTTATATTATTATCATTACTTTAAATGCTAGAAGTATTAATTTCTTGATAGTTCCAAGTATTCATGCACTGTTTAAGTTTATAAACTTGGTTATTAAGCAGCTAATTATGCAAATCTAACATGTCTTTAGTATTCACACAAAGTAATGCTACTTTTATGTGAATACTAAAATAATCCTGTATTATTTAATCCTATGTATTCATTTAGTACATATAAGAAGATTTAAATGGATTTAAATGATCACAAGAAAAATAAAGCTTCGTGGCTTTATAAAGGATCTAGTCAAAAGCTTATAAAATCTGAACACAAATAAAAAATAAAAATAATAATAATAGGCATATACTTAGTTAACCTTCAGTCTTAGGAGGCAATATGATGAGATATAAAAAAAGAAAAAAAAAAAAAAAAAATCTAGTTTTTATTGTTTTGTTTTTTTGTCTTTTAGCATGTAGCATGTAGCATGATTAACTTTACTTAGTTCTGTCCTTCCCCACTATTCTCCACTATACCAATTACCAATTACCAATTGTTTTGGTTATTAGCCATGATAGACATGCCTCATCAAAACGAAGAGGGCAGGACAGCTTCTGTCAGAAATGGTTTTACTTTCATTCTAAGAGTAATTAATTTTTTCTGAATGGTTTCTTATTTCTGAATAAATTTACAGTCTTCTTGACAATCACGTCAACCGTTTTAACGTTTTAATTCGTTCTAACTTACTTTGCTATGACTTGTCATGACTATGTAGCGTTGTTATTTAATCACTGGTCTATAGTTTTTAGTCACATAATTTAGTTATTATATACATATAGATATGAAAAAATATACAAACATAACGCTGATAAACTCACCTGGATGACTTTCTCCATCACAGTTGAGGTATGGATAATATTCTACCGGAGATCGATAAATATCAGGATCAAAGGCAATCATTTCATCTGATGGCTTTTAAACAAAAAGGGGTATATCAGGGGAGCACTCTTTCTCTCAGTAACTTCTAACTTTTGTGACTGTTAAAATATATACTCTTGAATGAGATTTTCTATGTTATGTTTGTAATGTAAGCATCACTATGCACACGATACATGTACCTTCATAATGGACATTCAAATGTATCTATCAACAAAATTACATTTGTAGTTCTGTACAATTAGTTAAAAAATATCAATATTTTATAGAATTTAAATGAAAAGGTCAGTGTTTAGGCATAATTTTAGTAATTCATGCCCTATTTCACTTTCACATTAACTGCCAAAATTCAAGGAAATCCCATCCACTGCATTACAGCAAGAAAAGCGATATGTGTTTATGATGGCCCGGGGCCTTCTGAACTACCCTATAATAAATAAATAAATACTGTACTCACAGGCGAGATGAGGTACCCTTCCATTCTGTATGCCTGCAGCATGAACACCTCTCTGCCAGATATCCTGTGTTAGCAGGGTTTCTTTCTTTCTCTCTCTCTCTCTCTCGCACTCTTTCAAAACTTTTAGGACGCCATTGCATAACCTTAAAAATGTCTTCCCTTTCGAATTACTCTCCACTTTATCCGAGAACAGAGCTGATGATCCCACCCTGTAAGTCGTAATCAGTTTAATATTTTGTAGACGCCGTCCGGGTCGTCAATGCACACAGGCAGTGGTATTAGGTCGCCTTGTTATTTTTTACTTCTTTATTTTGCTGAAAGTTCCTGATTGTGAGTAATTTTGTCAGAAAGAGGTATGACTACTCAGACATATGAGGGTCAAATTGTGTCATCTAACACAAGCCAATCACGCCAATACTCATGGTTGTAATGAGGAAAGCCTCTCTTTTTTTTTTAGCATGCCATCGTTGCTTTAATTCTGCTGTAAATCTCCTGAACTCATTGCTGAGTGCAACGAGACGCTAGGGCACACAGTAGATTTTATTTTGTTCTAAATTTAGTGCCAGAAGAAGCAACGCTCAGATAGCTGCTATACAGATACTTCAGTGTGAAGTTGTGGTTGATGCTCTTGACTTTCTATCTGACAAATTTTATTTTTAAATGGTCTGCTTCATTTAGGTTTCTTCTCAGAAACATTCATAGGCTTTTTGCGTTGAATTTCTTTCTCCCCACTTATTTAGAAAAACTTCAGCAACCTAGGCCGCATGGATTTTTAATGGCTTAGGTCTGACGAGTGTTTTTTATTTCGTAATATAAGGTATTTGCACTTCAAGTTGCAGTTGATGTATTGTGAAGCAAAAGTGAAAGGCTAGTTCCTTTTTTAGTTAAAGCCAGTTGATTTTAGGTAGTGAATGCTATTTGGAAAAAGTAGGATCTGCTCTAAATTAAATTACGACATCAATGAACTAACGGTATTTGTATACTTTATATGACAGGTAAGTACAGGTGAAAAGCTTTAATGAATGCATGATAGAATGCATGAATAGAATGCATGTATAACAATAAAAAGCAACAACAAACCTATGACAAGACGTACTGTCATGAAGTTAAAACACTTTCCCAGATAAAGATCATCATACGAGATAAAAACAAAAAAACAACCAGAATACCAGACAAGCAAAAAATTAACTGCCCAAGGAAAATAAAAGCAACGTTAAGATATTCTGATGATCTGATCATATTTGTTTTATTGTGTAGTTAAGTTATTTCTGGGCATCTGTGCATTGCAACTGTATGGTCCCATTTATTCCATTTGAATTTAACTAGGTTTATCGACGTTGGGCTAAACGCGATATTGTTGTGTGTTTTGGGGGGCCTTACTCCAGCCTGCTGATCCCGTAGATGGCGTTCAGGCAGACGGATATGGTGGACAGCCTGCTGATCCCGTAGATGGCGTTCAGGCAGACGGATATGGTGGACAGCCTGCTGATCCCGTAGATGGCGTTCA
>JAOYSI010015272.1:26789-38196 GCA_025775065.1 Hiodon alosoides | reverse complement strand
GTTCACTTGCTGCCTAATATATCCCACCCACTGACAGGTGCCATGATAATGAGATTATCAGTGTTATTCACTTCACCGGTCAGTGGTCATAACGTTATAGCTGATCAGTGTATATGTCGCGATCAGGAGTTTAGAAGTCTGATCGCATGGGGGAAGAAGCTGTCGTGTAGTCGGTTGATGGCGGTGCCAGTCAGGATTCTCTCTACAGTGCTGGTGTAGAACAGTGTGAGGATTTGGTGGTTCATTCCAAACTTCTTCAACCGTGGTGAGCCCTTTTCACAACGGCCTCTGTGTGGACGGACCATGCGAGTACTTGAAGCTACTGACCCTCTCCACCGGTGCTCCATTGATGGTGATGGGGCAGTGTTCTCTGTCCATCCTCCTGATGTCCACCACAAGCTCCTTGGTCTTGCTGACCTTGAGGGAGAAGTTGTGCTCCTGGCACCAGCGTGTCAGAGTGTGCACCTCCTCTCTGTAGGCTGTTTCAGCATTGCCAGTGATCAGACCTACCACCGTCGTATCATCAGCGAACTTGATGATGGCACTGGAGCTGTGTGTTGCCACACGGTCATGTGTGTAGAGGGAGTACAGGAGTAGGCTGAGAACACAGCCCTGCGGGGCTCCAGTGTTGAGGGTCAGTGATGAGGAGATATTGCTGCCCATTATGACTGCCTGGCGTCTGCCTGACAGGAAGTCCAGGATCCAGCTGCACAGCGAGCTGTTTAAGCCCAGAGTCTGGAGTTTTTTATCAAGCTTGGCGGGCACTATGGTGTTGAATGCTGAGCTGTAGTACACAAACAGCATTCTCACACAGTGTTCCTTTTTTTCCAGGTGGGAGAGAGCAGTGTGTAGTGTAAGTGCAATGGCATCATCAGTGGAGCGGTTGTTGCGGTAAGCAAACTGTAGTGGGTCCAGTGAGGCAGGCAGCACAGAGCAGATGTAGTCTCTGATTAGTCTCTCAAAGCATTTGCTGATGATCAGGGTCAGTGCCAGAGGACGCCAGTCATTTAAGCAAGTGATTTTAGTTTGCTTCGGTACATCAAATGGTGGACGTTTTAAAGCATGTGGGGACCACAGACAAGGAGAGGGAAAGGTTGAAAATGTACGTAAAAACACCAGCCAGTTGGTTCGCACGCCACTCCGATGGCGCGGCCCGGAAAGCCGTCTGGACCCGCGGCTTTACGGATATTCACCCGTCGGAAGGATCGGGTTACGTCCGCTACAGAGACGGATAATGAACTAACATTTGTAGCTTCGGCCTTGAGAGCTCTCTCCGCGAGTACGATGTTGCTTCCCTCGAAACGAGCATAATAAAACGTATTAAGCTCATCCGGGAAAGAGGCCGAAGTGTTCAACATATGCGTGTGAAGACGATTTCATAAAGAGATAATCAAATGTTCTTGTTCCACCGTATTCAAAATATACCAGATATATAAAATATCCAACATTCAATGCTTAATAAACATATATAGAGAATTCATTCTTGTCCAATCTGACGTTGTCTTCTCTGTGTAAAGTTTTGCATTACCCGACAGCGATTGGGCAAAGCTGAAATAAAAAAGGACATAACGATAGCATACTATTTTAACTTAAAATTTAAAGTGAGTATATGTAAATAAAATTAAAGAAATGTTGATATCCATATGATATAGCCATTAACTTTAAGACTTACGAAAAGCGAAAACTCCCGATAGTAGAAGCTGTACAGACTGTACAGTTCGTCAACCTTACTGTTATATCAAGCTGTTTACTGCGTATTACCAACAGAGGTTTGAAGTTGGTTGAAGATTGCTACTCGTCCTACTTCTCACCCAGACCCACTAGCCCATGCACTTACTAAGAAGAAATACAACGCTTTAACTGGCAATTGAATTCGCGTCCAAAATGGGTAAAACCCCAAAATCGGCTATGATAAGCACCATAAAAATTTTACTTCGACAGTTTTGGGAAACTGAGGGGGGCGGGTGTTGTTCTTCAATTGTTCTACACTACCGTACACCTTTCCCGAGTTATTGCGTCGTCGTAGCTTGCTGCGTTCGGTATAATCGTTTTACGCAAAGTTTTTCTTAAACAGTTAGAAATAAACCACAGTAATGAAGAATAATTTGAAACCAAGAGCTCCTCTTACAAAGTTAATAAGACTTCTACTTATCTGGCAAATCACTTAAATTGGGCGATAACTACCTTTAACTTACAGCCTACCGACCCCGGGCACTACAACTAGCTAGAAAGAATATTTTTAGCTTCAGTAACACCTAATGACAAGCTAAATTTAGGGTGTGAAATTTTGGCCCAGAATACGTTTAAACAATAAAGAAAAACATAACGTAAAGAAGAAAATAAAGATTGTAGTACTTACCAATCTACACAATTTACAAATTATGTACACTATGAACAGCCTCCCAATCCAACTCGCACAAAATTCTTGACAACAATCAACACAATTTTCTCGCTACGGCTACTATAAAGGTTCAAACAGACTGAATTATATTTAAAAAACGCAATTGAGGCGTGGAACTATGAATGTGACAGGTGAGGCATTGTATAAAAGAGAGTTCATATTTTATCCGATTATCTTATTAAGAATATATTAATCCAGAATAATTAAGTCGTTTCGGTTAGACTCCTTAATTTTTATTGATATCTATTGTCCATATATCTGACTGCAAGTCGCAACACTAAACAAAATCCCAATGAATAAACAGATTACACTGCAAATTTATTGACTTGTCAGTTTAAAAAAATCAATTATATTTGTTAATAAGGAACTCGTAAAATGTAATTCGAATTTTTAAGTGAGTCAGTGTTCTACCCAGTATGCTTTGCGGTTGTTTATTTAGCTATTGTTTGCGTGTTGCGTGTGATGGTGCTGGGAAGTTGTTGCCGTGTTTGCTACTGTTGTTATTCACTGTAGAATCGGTGGGAATCATTTGGGAGAGTTATGTTAATGAACCGCGGGCGGGATGTTATTGTAAAGTGAGGGATCATGAAAATATTAGTTTGAGGGCTCTGTCTATGATATTGTTTGTGGAGATAGGTCTAAGTTCAGGAGTCAGTAGAAACTGTTGATCACCTGACGAAGTCTTTATGTTATCTTTCAACCCGGCAGGTGGTGGAAGTCACTTCAAAATAGTTGGGTCATAACGCTGTCTTCCGCTATTTTGTTGTTACTGTTGTTTGGATCGGACTTGTTCGTGCGTATAGTTGGATAAAATTAATTCTGTACTTATTTTGTAGTGTCATTATGTTGCGCCATTGGAGATTGATTAAGCTTCGTTGAGTAAGAAAGCTGATCCCAGTTTTTCCCGAACGGGAGAAGCACCCTAATTCCGTAAGGTTTTATATTAAGTATATGTGTTAAAAATATTTGTAGCTGTATTCGTTTTTTTTTTCTTCTCATTTTTTTGTATTTGTGCTGCAGTAGCGATAATGTAGTGAATATTAAAAAAATAATTCGCTTTATTCCTTCAAATATTCTAATTGTTTTAAGCATCTGTGCAATATATTTAGTTCTGTAACCCTAACTTGAACCCTGACGTTGCAGAATACTAACTGTAAAACATGTATTAATGCAACATGGTATTTGTTACTGGGTATTTAAACCACTAGATGGAGTTAAACGATTAACAAATGTAATGCTGTTCTTCGTATACGCTTTTTTTTTTTTTTTTAAAGGAAAACAAATGAATCCTTCCGAACATTGCTTAACTTACGCTTCTTGGACTTGATCCACGTTAAGTAGTATTACACCGCCTGCGGTATACTTTTCTTCTTGTGCTTATCTAAATCTGTGTAAAATGCAATTATTTAATTATCATCAAAATAGAAGTTAAATTAGAGAGGGGTTAGCTGTCCTGAAAGTCCAGACATCTCTATATAAACTATATATTTTTCACGTATGGATTGACAAATTGATTTTTGGCATTAGAATAACACATTACAGCATTAGAGAGCGAATGCTTTCTGCTTTGTGCACTCACAATGACCTTCAATATCGTTAACGCAAGGTTTTTGCGATTACAATGATTGGTTAACCTGTGTATCAGGATTCTCTCACCTAAGTAAAGAATGTATTATTGTGTTATGTAACATTAAGTGCTAGTTCACTGCTTGGCCTGTTACCAAACATTTTTGTAGCATTCTATTTTTTTTAATAGCCGACTATTTAAATTCTAACTTTCTACATTTAAATAATGAATAATATGAGCTGTACTAAATATGTTTGTCATTTAGCGTCTAATTCACATTATTGTGACACTGATTCTGTGTATTTAAGACGAGAACTGTTGCCTGATTGGGCGGGCTTTGTACTTGTAGGGTTAAAAGATTCGTTGGGCGGGTACTGATAGTATATATGGGATAGTTTCATCCAGTAGGGGAGGGTCGTTCCAAGTGTTTGTTTTGGTATTGTACGTTACGTAGTTCGAATTAGGAAACTACGTTGACACCACGCACCATTGATTCAGCCAATTCCAACTTTATCACTACTAGCCTGTGCGCACACTGCTTGCTACAGTATGAGATGGAATCTGCTACACGGTTCAATTCGGACTGCCAACTTTTCCTCTTTAATTTTCCGAAAACGTATTTCGGATTAATTTGTCTTCACAAATGTCATAGCCACAGCTATGTATGTTACCATTCAAAAAAACACTCAATTTACTATAAAATTGATTAATATATAGTTATCTTTGCGCGTTCGTTTGCAGTATAATCTGTAGATTCAGAGTAAAATGCCTTGTGCTTAATTCCCCTGCCTAGGCCTACTTAGTGCACTGCATGAGCAATCTGTCATCATTTTCAAGTATAATAGCAACCCTATATCTTACGCGAACTGCACATGGAACTACCGGGAAAACTTTGGATACAGCCATTGCATTCTACATTTGCCCGGTACTTTTGTACATCAAGGCGATATAAAAGGCACTGGCTATAAAAATGTGTTGTTGGCAAATAGGTTATTCACAAGGAAATTGACTTTAATTGTATATGTGCAATTGGTCTAGTTTTACGACTGATAGAGGATGGGGTTAAAGCCGGAAAGACACGGAACGACCCAGAACGGTACCTTAATGAACACCTTGCACCTTCGGAACCCAGTGGAGCTTTTTGGTGATTAAAAGAGGTTTCTGGGCCGAAACTGGTTAATGAAAGCGAGTTATAAATCGGTTCTGATTGGTAAAATATTCTCCTCACGTGTGTGAAACTTTCTATGCTGTTTTATAACGCAATAGAATTGCCGTTCCGTCTCGTCCAGGCTTTTATCCCATCCCTGATATCCGTTCCTGAGACCAGAAAATGCATTAATTGCCGGCAAATCACAACGGAATATGTCATAGTTCTTGACCACCGAATGAACCACGTGGTGACAAATGTCTGACGTAGTTTCCTAGAAGTGGGCGGGTTTTTAGCTAACGTTGGGTTGGATATCGAAAAAAACTGGCAACAGAAAAGGTTTCTTCTGCGCTTTCCGTTGAGGTGTGAGTGAGATAGTTAGGGACTTACTCGTTATGGGGTTGTAAATGTTTGAACTCTGTTCGCGGTGGACTCTGGACACTGTAGACCTACTTTAAAATATATGGCATTCATCATGATGAAGAAAAAGAAGTTTAAATTTAAAGTCGATTTCGAACTGGAGGAACTATCTTCAGTTCCTATTGTCAACGGTGTCCTTTTCTGTAAAATCCGACTCCTTGACGGCGGCTTTTCAGAAGAGTCCTCTCGGTAAGGAGCGGTTTCAATGAGCTAGTTAACTGTTATTTGTGCAATCGAACATTAAGATGATATCCAATATTTGGTAGTGCGTTAACTAGCTGGCTGAAGAATTGCTCATACTAGCGAAGGATTTTCATCTTAATCAATTGGCAGGCTAGTGAAAAGTGCCGGTTAATCGGTCTTTTATCGGTTCTGAGTTTTAATTTATTAATCAGACGATCGCCATAGCAACCGATACTACACAGCATGTGCGTAAGTATTTAAGATGAGGCGTAAATAATATACTACCGATATCTCTGTTGTGTTTATATACCGTGGTTAGACATATTTAGCTATCTTGTAAGAAATGCGTTTGTCCAAATACAAAACCGTTGCCATGGCAATTTGCAAAATAGAAATTTTGACTAGAATGGGGAACGTTAACGATTGACAGCTCAGGGTCTTGGGGTCATTAACTTTGTCAAATAGTATTAAATGTAGAGATACAAATTAGTATAATGTTCAGTTAAGAATACAGTACAAACCGCCACACAGAAGAATGCCCTCTTTATGTGAATTATACTTCTCCCTTAACTGCGTTCGACAAACCCACGATCGTAGGTTTTATTTAAATGTTTGAGGTTCTACAGTTCTGATATGTTTTCAATTGATAATGAAATGTTGCACTCCTTGTTTTGGTGTGAAAAGTCGTTGGAAGGGTTTGGTGGGTTCCCTCCGGAACCGGTATGGAAGTTTGAGAAGTCGCAGCTATCACGACAATTTGCTGAATTGTTCATGTATTTCGGAATATTTCACATTTGAAATTCGTGAAATAAGTGTGAATGTCTATAAAATATTTATAAAAGTATTTATTTTAAGGACCCCTTCAAATGTTGTCCAGTCGTTGGTAATTTTACAGTGCACGCCTTATTTTATTTTTTACATTTGGTTGAGAGTGTGTATTCGCATCAATTCACAATTATCTCAACCCGACTAGCGTACATTAACCATTAGAACCATTCCAGATAACAGTGCCCAGAACGCTCCTCCACCACCATGTATTTCCATTGTGCAATCCTGGGGAACTTTATACGATTGTTTTTAAGAATTACTTTGTTGAAGTGTAGACATTTGTCGTTTTGATACACTTCATCACCTTGATCGGCAAATAAGAAATTGAATCCAACTGGAAGCATAATTTCCTCTTTTTAATACCTCCTGGTCAGGTTTTCAGTAAATGCACCTAATGTTTGCTTTAAAACCAGGATTATGTATATTTCACCTATATAGACTTCCCTGTCTCCGCATGTCAATCAATCAATTAGTCAATAACAGAATAGGAACTATGTAATAGAAACCATGTGATAGAAATTCTTTCTGTTAGTTCTGATCATTCCCCCTTGTTTACTCTAAACATCTTGTGAAGGCAAGGGTCAAAGTGCTTTTAGCATTTGCCAGCACTTAACAGAAGTAATTTTTTTTTTTTTTTTTTTTTGGCCACCTCAACTTTTACGAAAGCTGTCATTTTAATATTTGATACAGTATGGTTAATGAACAATAAGTGAATCTCTCTTTGTAGCAAAATCATTATCTAATCTAATGAGGATTCGTTTATTCATCAAAGTAAATAGCAGGCAAAAAGCACTATTGCTTTATTAACGGGTTACAAGTAGGTAGGATACAATAAAGATTGAATCTTTGAAAATGCGATAAATGCATAAATGGAGAGTAGAGTTTACTGATCACACATTTGCTGGGTGGAGGTTAAACGTTGTTAAATGTGGCTAATGTTTAGTCAGTGTTAACTCACAGTAGAATTTAAACTGGGCACACAATCGCTGGGTTGAGGTTAGACAACCCAATACCCCAAAATGGGTACAATGAAGCCTAAATTAACCATTCTGGTTCAGTCATACTTATGTTTGCCTGTTATTTGGCTGTGCCCTTGTGTTTGTGTGGTAAGTAGAATAGAAACTCCCACCACTTGTCATTCTACTACCTGATTATCTGCCATTTAAGTACTTAATGCATTCAACTCACATGTGACCACTACCTATTGCACGAGAAGAGTGACAACCCAGTATACACAAACCCAAACACATACAAGATATGTTGCAACACAGTACAGGCGGATGTGTCATGTAGTTAGTGATCCGTATGGTGAGCTTCCTCAGCCCTCAGATCCTTTTCTGTCGCGTGGACACACGGTCCCAACGCAGGATGAGGCCATATTGGACATTGTCGTGGGAACTCCTTAGCCTATTGGTGCCTGGCATCACGTGACCTCCCTATCCCTAGTGGATTGGTCTTCCTTTCCTGGTGTAGCATACCACTTTGTGTGTTCCCTTTTAAACTCCCAGGGCTTCCTGTGGAGACAACCAGGTGAGGTGCTGGGCTCCTGGGATCCTGCTCCGGCTGTAGGTTATGTGTGGAGGGAGCACATTGTTAAACTTCTGCCCCCCCTTATTGCCCTTTTCCCCTGTTCCAGTGGCCCGGCGTGTGTAAAGAGTCTGGTTTGCAAAGGAGATCCAACTATTTTCAGTCCTGCAGTGAGCAAGCCACTAACGGGAACTCTAAATATAGCCATGCTGGATATGAGAATCCTTTACCAGAGTTGGGTGTGGGGGTTTTCCTCACATTCAACCCACTGTTGTCCAGGAGGCTACGTTTAGCATATGCAAGCTTATAGTCTGGTATTCACTGTCAGTGCTGCATTCAGTCAGATGATTTCAATATGGTTTGCAATGGATTTACTGGTGATAACAAAGCTAGATTTAGTTTTGCATTGCAACTCGCTAGGGGATATTAAGATGAGCAAAAGATACTCTCAAAATGGTCACTCTTATTGCTTTTAAAATAAATGTTTACACGCTTGTCGATTTTAAAGAAATTGGAATTAGTTTTGCTTTGGAATATGTGTTCCATTTTAATGAGCCATTAGTACAGGGAGGAAAATGAGAGTTGTCTCTGAGTCACTTTGGGAAAAGTGGTTAACGTGACTAGTGTCTGGCCCCAGAACCGTTCACATTCAGTTAGTGAACAGCATAGCTGCCATAGCAACTGGAGGCATTACCAAACAAACAAATACAGAGAATTTCTGGTTTCTTGATGTTCCTGCTGCACTATATAATTTCAGGTGCTTTTTAAAGAGCTGTCTTTGGTTTATTTTTGCTTGGCAGTACAACAAACTGACCTTTTATGAGGGTGGGTCTGTCTTTCACATTAACTTTGAACAACTGATGCTAGTAGACACAAGAAGGCATGGTATTTTTTCAAAGTGATTCCGTAAAAAACGTTTGTACTGTTGGTTTTTGTAGGGTATTTTGCAAACATGCTAGATGATGAAGGGTTCTGGAAGCCTTTTATCCTGGTTTAGCGGGTAGGCCTTTGTATTAGGTGGCCTGGTTGAAGACCTTACCTCAAAAAAAGAACAATCCTTTACTCTGGGTGTAGGAGGGGGTTGGTTCCTCCGGGAACAATCGTCACTTTTTCTTCAGGACATTCTGTAAGCCTTGAATTTTGGGGGTCTAGTACGCTGCAATGAGGCTGAGAATGTGAGCCTGCAATGAAATGCAGATGGCTGTTGCTACGATCTCTTCAGTTGATCTGATTCATGCACCGGAACGAAGACGCCATACAGCTGTCACACTCGCTGGAGTGTTTCTAGCGTGAACTCCACAGTCAACTCTGTGTTCACAGGAGACGATAACAAGAGCGATCTTCTGATGTGTGATGGACATGTTGGCCCTCAGCAGTCTCTTCACCTGTTTCAAAGTGATGTACTTTTTGGCACGTTCTGTTTAATGGGGTTGTAAATTATGATTAGACTGAAAATGGAAGTTATTTTGTTTCTGTAAAGATTTGTTTTTCCCCGAAGAAACCAGAGGTTTTTACTTGGAAACAATTGTTCTTCTCGTTGACAGTTTCCAGGCATTCTGTGCTAGTTCAGATTACATGAGTTCATCCAGCCTGTTTCTTATTTGAGGAGGCGTGCCACCCAACCAGGCTGGGAACCAGTTCCAGATTTACCAAGATTAGCCATGTAAGAAACATTTATGTAGGCCTATGAGATATGGTGCGTTGTGACAGTCCAAAATGAAACATGAAACAACAAATGAGCACACTCTGCCTTGTACTTGCACTTGCACTAAAAGCCCTTAATTGGAGGAAGGTCAGTGTACATTTCATCGAGATCTCTGTTAGCTGGATGACATTGAGGGGATTCTAAGCTCGCTGCTGTGGGTAATGACCAGCACACCAACACGTTGTTACTGTGATGGGAGCCGTGGTTTAGTGCTGGTGGAGGAGACACTTACATGATGGGTGTGCAGGTGTGGAGGTTACTCATGCTGTGTGCATTCAACTCCACCCCTGCAATACACCTGTGGTGAGTAATGAGATGGTAGTGAGATGTTTAATTCTGCCATTTACGCAGGGTTAATCAGGCTGTAAAACTGCCTTCAGTCTCAGGACCAGAATGTTAACATATGGTTGGACTTATAAGAGTTCAAAATAAGGTTCTTATAGGCATGTTTGGGAATAAGGTTCTTGGCGTGTCACCATCTGTGTCGTAGTTTTCTATTTAGCTTTTCTCTGTCATACCTTTTAAGTTTAGAATGCTGAAGGTGTGTCTGCTTCGCCCCAGGAAGATAAGATGTATTTTCCACTACAAATATTTGAACAGCAGTTCCTGCGTCCTGAGAGGGTCGTGATCCAGTTAGATTTTGTAACTTTGTAGTTAGTATCATGCTTGCTGATTGGTCTGTGATAATTAGAGGGTTCTTTTATTCCCCACCTACCAGCAGACTTGATTGGCTAAATCATTCCAGGTTCTTCTTTAATTAGCAAATATCTGAACTTGATTAGCAGCGATTGTGGAGGAGTAAATTGGGTTTAAGTGAGGGCGTTGTGTGCATTTCTCGTCACTTTCCACTCTTTCCACATTCAGGCCTCCGCTTTTCTTTTGATTCTTGTACCTTAACAAAGAGACTTTAAACGTTGGAACTGTTTCCTCACATTGTTCTGTTGTTGTTTTAAAATGGAAATTAGACCTCAGCGTATGGACAGCACTGGAATTTAGCAGCTCTTCCTCTGGTGTCGGGTTGGGCTTGTCCTGCCAGCTCAGTCACATGCTCTGCACTGCGGACAGTGATGGCAGAAAGGTGACTTTCCAGGGAAAAGGCCCCTGTCCCTGCGCACTAGCTGCTCGGTGGCTCACAGGCATTTTCGCAAACAGCGTCGGGTGTGTCTTCATGTGGCTTTTTCGGTACTCGTTAGCTTAGCCCACATGCTTATCTTGAGCGAAATAATAAATAAATAAAATAATGACCTGGGCCCGATGTGGGTGGTCTTTCTGCCTATCCCTATACTCCCCAGGGAGATGGTCCAGACCAACTGCGTGCGCTGGAGGAAGAAGTTCTCCTTCCCATGCAAGATGAGCGCCAATGCCAACACTGGAGTGCTGGACCCATGTCTGTGCAGGGTGTCTGTACGGAAGGTCGGATCCCAGTGTTTTTCACTTGTGTTTTTTTAACTGTGATCCCGGTGTGTTTCACTTGTGGTTTTTAACTGTGATCCCGGTGTGTTTCATCTGTGTTTAACTGTTTTTTTAAACTGTGATCCTATTGTGTTTAATTTGTGTGTGTGTGTGTGTGTGTGTGTGTGTGTGTGTGTGCGCGCGCGTGACCCGTTTCACGTGACTTCGAATCGTAAG
>JAOYSI010015261.1:0-38198 GCA_025775065.1 Hiodon alosoides | reverse complement strand
CTTCTATTTAACATTCCTCGGCCAAAGGATTAGATACTTTAACTAGTTTGTGATCCACAGGTATGGTCAGGATTTTTTCATGCAGGGACAATTTTTGTTAAGAACCCAATGGAGAAGTGGTGTGATACTACGGAATTTAAAACAATTAGGACATAGTCAGATTTCACTTATAGTTCAGGGCAAAACTTGTGACTTGATTACAAACCTGTGATCTCAGATTAGTTTTTTAGCAACTCACGTCAGCACAGACCCGTAAGCTCATAAACTATTTACTAGTAAATGTGTGTGTCAGGCATAAAAAGGGCCAATTGGGATATAATCTCAAAAAACCCCCATTCCATTCAACCAAGTCCAGCCATACCTCAGCATCACACCGATTTATAGCCAAAAGCGATCCAGTCTCTTGGCAATTTCCTGTAAATTTTTTCCCTTTATTTTTATTTGGTTGATCAGCAGACACACTTACCCAGAGCTACTTACAGCTAAATGAAAGTACCTTTCTCAGGCACACCTTAACCACCACACCACTCTGCATATTAATTAAATGTTTCAGAAAAAGATATTGTGCAAATAAGGGCAAATTGTGGTCTTTCTTTCCTAAATTACCATATTAGCTAAAAATGTAAAAACGGATTTGATTTGATTTTTAATTTTCAAATTAAAATTTTTTTCTTTTCTGAGCTGCTGTGGGTACATGGTTTTAAACGAATTACCATAATAGCCAACCGTCAGTTTTCAGTGAAAAAAGAAAAAAGACTGTCACACCCAGTCCGTTTTGGATGAAGAATCAACACAGTAAATCAGACGTAGAAAAGGTGTTTGGATAGCCAAAGTACACAAACAGATTATCCTCAGCATGGTTCAGGTCAGGACATGGCTAGACCACTTTCTTATTCTTAAGAAACGCCAGTGTAACTTTGCCCTTGTGCTTGGGGTTATTGTCCTGCTGCTAGGTGTATTTTTTTTGTTGCTGTCAGGTTTCCAGTTACTCCACGAGAATTTGCTTCGGCTTTACTACATCCATTTTCCTCACATTCCTCGCAAGTTTCCCAGACCCTGCTGAGGAGGAACATGATCATAACAGGATGCTGCTGCCTCAATGCTTAAATGTAGGCATGGTGTTGATGGGGTGGCTTGCTGTGTTGGCTTCGCACCCAAAGTAACACTTTGCATTTAGACCACAAAGTTTCGAAAGAATTTAAACGATACAGAAAACATGTTGCAAATGGTTTTGTGGTCAGATCAGACAAAACTGAAAATTTTTGGTCTAAATGCAGTGTTACTTTTGGCACAAAATGAACATGCCACACCTACCAATCAACACCCGTCCTACTGTTAATAATTCTTGTGGTAGCATTCTGTTATGGGGCAGTTTTAAAGAAAAAAAAATGCGTAGACATGATTTTTAATTCTTCAAAATGGGACATTGCTATAAGGGGGTTAAGGCAAGGCACTGTATCTATATAAGAATGGGTAAGCATACAGACTCGTACAAAAAGACGGAATGTTAGCAAAAAGGGGTCCAAATAAAGGTATGCTTGTATTAAAATCAGTCGTTTTTCTGTCAGTCTGGCAGGGGCTCTGCACAGAGGCCTGTTTCGGATTCTGACATCCATTCACGCTATGTCCATGCCATGCAGAGAATGTGAGGTTTCAGTTTCCCGGTGGCGTGCGGGTGAATTCACTCACAGGACATTTAACAACATGGGGGGGGGGGGGATGATTTTGTGTTTAAGGATAATATGGTGTGAGCTTGTTGATTTTGGGGGGTACCCCGCTATGCCTTTTGACGAGTGCATGTGACACGCGGCAGACGGGAGCGACGGTTAAACAAACAGGGGAGAGTGTGCCCAGAGCAGAGGTCTGTGGGGCACACAGAAATGCGATCTGAATGGTGAGGAAGGCTGTGCGGCACACAGAGATGCGATCTGAATGGTGAGGAAGGCTGTGCGGCACACAGAGATGCGATCTGAATGGTGAGGAGGGCTGTGGGGCACACAGAGATGCGGTCTGAATGGTGAGGAGGGCTGTGCGGCACACAGAGATGCAATCTGAATGGTGAAGAGGGCTGTGCGGCACACAGAGATGCGATCTGAATGGTGAAGAGGGCTGTGCGGCACACAGAGATGCAATCTGAATGGTGAAGAGGGCTGTGCGGCACACAGAGATGCAATCTGAATGGTGAAGAGGGCTGTGCGGCACACAGGGAATCCAGACACAGAGATGGGAGAAAAGGCGCTGAGGCAGTCTGCAGAGCTGAAGAACGCAGTCAGCCCAGCAGGAGCCAGACAGAGTGCTGATTTACATGTCTCCAGGAATGCCAGAGCAAAGCAGCCTGCTAACTACAATAGCCATAGACCATTTATTATATTGTGGGAAACGTGCCGATGTATATTTTTTCCCCCAGACCCTCTGTCCTATTTTCACGAAGTTTAAGATTCATTAACAAACTCTCTCCAGATATAGAGCAAGTTTAGACGCCTTCAACTGTCCTTAATGGAACTTTCTACGTGATCACTAGACGTGAAACACATTTTTTATTTTTTTTCATGATGCAAATAATAAAAGAACATGAACGCCCTGAACATAAGCTGCTGTAGTCGGGAAAGAAAAGGTTTTTTTTAATTTTTTTTTTTATATGAGCCGGAGGAGGCTTTTATGAATACCTCCCTGTGACTGAACACCCACAAGAAACCCTCCGTCTCATGTTAATGCAAGCCCCTGACAGACTCCGTTAGGACGACTGTTGGTACAATGTCCCCCAGCTCTGCGCTCTGGGGTTTTGGAAAAAGACAAGGCTGTCATAAGCAGTCAGGAGCTCGCTCCTCAAGAGTGTCTCCCGTCTGGATGTTGTTTCAGGGCCTTTCAGGATGTGATAAATGACAAGGGATAATTAATTCAACACATTCCAGAAGGAAAGGCTGTTTGTTTCTCCCTGTCCATTTTTTTTTCTCTCTCTCTCTTTCCAGTCCACAAGTGCGTTGAATTTCGGTATTACAAAAACCCATCACAGAGATACATTGAATAAATGATAAAGCCCTTTCGGAGGGGGGTTGCGGTTGATCTGAGTAGAGTGCAACACAAAATGCTTCTGTGTTATACTTTAATTTAGAAAAAAGACCCATGCAGACACAACTAACACTTTCCCTAGGGACAATTTAATTGAATAAATATATTAAAGAATGTTATGATTAAACTGATTTTGTTCATTCTCCAGGATGTTTTATAATATCTGTATAGATATTTCATATATAGTGGCACTCTATTCAACCATTAATGATGGAATTGACAAAGAAGTACTTTAACATAGTGCACTATATTATTTGTATACATAGTACAACACGTCAAATACAGTTGTGATCATCATATTATTATTAATTTGCTATGCTGATTTAAATTCGTCAGTAACGGTGGCTTTATTTGCGACCATTCTTATTTTCTCATTCAATAAGCTTTTAAGATACTCCTACAACCATTTCAGACGGAAAAATGTAATCTGTAATAGTTTTTTTAGAAGGAGAAAAGATTTAATACAAACGATCACAATGCGATTTAGTCACACCTGTTAACAGCGCGCTCTTCAGTGAGTAAAATAACGGTAACTACACAGCGCACTTTCTTTTAAAGCACAACATAACTTATTTTAAGGCCAACTTTCAGCTGTACTGCAAACCAAACAATGAATATAAAAGTTTTAAAAAGTATTTAAAAGGCATGCAACCAGCATTTATACATACATGTTGTTTTTATTTTATTTTAAATAGCGCCTTGCATCCCCGACGTGTAACCATGTGTAATACTTGATTCCGCTTTCGAAGGGTTAAATGGGGTTACACCGGTTCCTAAACAGGCAGGTGTCCTGCCTGTCCCAACCCAATTTTACGAGAAATGTTTTTAAGTTTAAGCTCCTTTCAAGTACTTAGAAGCAATTCATAACTGTCACTTGGCGCGCAAGGGCGAGTTTTGTGGTCGGGGGGAATAGCCCGTGTAGTGGCAAACTACACGTTTAAAGGAAAGTAATAGGGTATAAATACCGCTAGGTAATATCACAAGACTAGAGATTAGAAACTTCATAGACCCGAAGGAGCTCTCCAGATCTCATCAGTGCTTAAACTAATGTGATTATTTAATTCGTTTAATGAGATTTATTTAAACAACAGACATAAAAGTAATTTACATTACAGTAGCCTGCTTTTGAAAACTTTTTGCTTATTAACTTATTAATCTCCTTGGCGCTCTGAAACAAGTAAACGCTGGAAATGTGGTGGATGCTGTTTCCGCGTTGGATCTGGTTTTTTGCGGCACAGTTTATTGTTCTACTTACGGACAGCCGCGTGAGGGGAATG
The DNA here is from genome assembly GCA_025775065.1 of Hiodon alosoides. Lineage (NCBI taxonomy): Eukaryota > Metazoa > Chordata > Actinopteri > Hiodontiformes > Hiodontidae > Hiodon > Hiodon alosoides. The sequence goes on along the minus strand of JAOYSI010015261.1, from coordinate 33,852 downwards.
TCTCTGCCAAAAGTATTGTATTCTCACGCCGGGATGTGTCCGAACGAGATGAACCCTAATTTGTGGGTGGATGCAATGAGTACTTGCATGCGGGAATGCGAAACTGATCAGGTGAGTCTCTTCTAGACGTACCTCTACCCGTTCACTGAGGGGAAATTACAGATAAATTCTTTGTAGCCAATGAATTTACAGCATTAATGCGAAACGTTTGGACATTTTCTATTTTGCAATGAAATAAAAGTTTAACAGCCAATTAAGTAATAAAAATGTAAAATGGATACCTCTAGCTACCTAAGGTTATAAGAAATTACTGCAAACTTAATGGAAAAAAAAAAGTTTAAGTATGGATTAATTACATTGTGTTTGTATTAACACCCTCTTCCTTAAGTATGAGAGTATTACAATTTAAACAGTTTATTTATATTAAAATCATTATTACAAAAAAAAAAAAATCGAAATTGAATTAGAGTAAGTTAGAGTAATGAAAATACATTGGAATGAATGCTTTTTCTCTCGAATACAGGAATGTGAAACTTTTGAGAAGTGCTGTTCCAATGTGTGCGGAAACAGGAGCTGTGTGGCGGCTCGCTACATGGATATCAAGGGTAAACAAGGTCCTGTGGGAATGCCCAGGGAAGCAACCTGCGACAAGTTCATGTGCACCCAGCAGGGCTCGGAGTGCGACATCTGGGAGGGCCAGCCGGTCTGCAAGTGCCGGGACCGCTGCGAGAGAGAGCCTAACTTCACCTGTGCATCTGATGGCATGACCTACTACAACAAGTGCTACATGGACGCGGAAGCCTGCTCCAAAGCCATCTCCCTGTCTGTGGTGACATGCAGATACCACCTCACCTGGCCCAACACCAGCCCGCTCCCTGCCGAGACGACCCTCCGCCCCACCACCGCGTTCCTGGCGACCACGCTGATAGACGTGCACCCCCCTGCTGTGGTCAGCAGTCCGGCCCATCAGTCCGTGTTTGTCGGCGAAACGGCCAGCTTCCTGTGCGAGGTGACGGGGCGACCCCATCCGGAGGTCACATGGGAAAAGCAAGTGGAAGGCAAAGAAAACATTGTCATGAGGCCCAACCATGTCCAAGGGAATGTGGTGGTCACCAACATTGCCCAGCTGGTCATCTACAACGCCCAGACCGAGGACGCCGGCATCTATACCTGTACAGCGAAAAACGCCGGGGGCTCCGTGCAAGCACACTTTCCATTGTCTGTGGACCAGAGGGACCCTATCAAAAACGAAGACCCCAAGAACTCTACCAACTTCCCTGCTGAAGAGTGCCTGAAGTTGCCTGACAGCCAAGGCTGTGGAGAGGAGAGGATCAGCTGGTACTATGAGTCAAAAAAGAACAACTGCTTCACTTTCAACTATGGCAACTGCAACAACAACATGAACCACTTTGACACCTATGAGTCCTGTATGCTGTCTTGTGGTGCAGAGCTGGCACACCCTTGTGGTCTGCCTAGTCTCCAGGGTCCCTGCAAAGCCTACGAGCCCCGCTGGGCATACAGCAGTATGATAAAGACGTGCCAGTCTTTCATTTACGGGGGCTGTGGTGGCAATGAGAACAACTTTGAGAGTAAGGAAACCTGTGAGGAAATGTGTCCCCTGCCGAAGAACCAGAACTGCAAGATGTGCAAATCTAGGCAGAAGATGGTGACTAGCTTCTGCAAGAGTGACTTTGTCATCATTGGCCGCATGACTGAGCTGACTGAAGACCAAGACTCGGGACACGCCCTCATCACGGTGGAAGAGATTCTCAAAGATGAGAAGATGGGACTCAAGTTCTTCGGCAAGGAACCCCTGGAGGTTACCCTGCTGAACATGGACTGGAACTGCCCATGCCCCAACATCACCAGTGCGGATGGACAGGTGATCGTCATGGGAGATGTGCAAAACGGCATGGCGGTCCTGCAGCCGGACAGCTTCGTCGGCGTGTCCAACCCCCGGCGCGTGCGTAAGCTCCATGAGGTCATCCTCAAGAAGACCTGCGACCTTTTGAAAGAGTTCCCAAGCATACAGTAGAACACATCCAGGTTTTCTGATGAAATGCTGCATATGCCTTTCTTCAAAGAAATCCTAAAATAAAAGTATACGTTTAAAAAAAAAATTGTAAGGTTTTCTAAAGATGAATTAGTCAGATCCATTCTGACATTAATCCAAGAGACCAAATTTTAACGGTCTAAACATTTTGTGTCACTAAATTTCTCTTTTCTAAACACATTTATTATGGATTGTTGACTTTATTTATTTTATTAACGCAGCTAGTGTATATTATTACTCATGACAATACCCCCCATTTGTAACTTCACAGATATCCCTGTCTGTGTGCCAAGTTTAAAATTAGAGGTAAAATGTATAAGAGCTGTCTTTGGTCCAACGAGGTAACGTCTTCTCGTTCCGAATAGGTGATATTATATGATTTCTGACTTTTTTAAATCTATTTTTCACAACACTATCTTCTTTTTTTTCCCCTTCAAAATGTGTTTTATTCATCTTCCATTAAGTTGCAAAACATTGGCTCTTCTTAAGCACTAACTGAGAAATACATTTTATCATACAAACACTTTAGTTGTAGGCTGCGGCCAAATCAAAACTTTGGCAACCCACTAATCGCATTTAATAAATTTGTATTTAATGTTGTTTTCTGTTTATTTTAAGTATCTTATTTCTTTTACTCACAAAAAGAAAATGCTATTAAATACAATTTTATTAAATGCGGTTAGCGGGTTTTCAAAGTTTTGATTTTGTTCCCAGACCTAATTACATTTACTTTTTTATGTGACTCAATGTTTTACTCAAACCCACTGTTGATCTGTAATATTCAAGGTTTTTCCTTCTGTAGGTTACATGGTTACAGTGGTCGCCTTGGAGAAGACTTAAAGTAACCGTTCTATAATGTATACCTAATTGGATTTGCTCGATGAACTTAAACGAGTTGTAATATATTCTCTCTACGATTGATTACTATAGACCACAGCTTTTTTATTGATCATATGGCACCTTGTAATTCTTCCGGAATATGAATATGAATTATTCCAGAATATGAATGTACATTTTGTGCTTAATATTACATTTGTTTTGCTATTTATTGTGTGCTTTTCTTATCTTTTGTTGAGTAAAGAAACCCTTTTTGTATGTTATTCCTTTAGAACTTTTCCTTTTCAGAATAATATTAATGAAGATTAGAAAATTGCTTTATGTTTGATCTGAAATCTTTTCTTTTCTACTTTAACTTGTACATGTCTAGACAGGACACAATTACACTTTCCTGAGACAGAATTAATAAAAACTGTTTTAAGAAAAAGTTGAGTGGTCCTTCCATTTTCATATTTTAGAATCTGTAATATAGGAATCATTTCACACGGTTTTATCTCTGATCATAATTTTTATTGCACACATTCATAACAACCAAAACACATGGGATTTAAATTAATATGAGCTTCGTCTATACTTTTTATAGCTAATAAATGTCCATCTGTAGGGATAGTTTTTTTTTTCGACGAGCCCCTCTTGTAGCCCACACATTAATTATCGGACTGGTCACATTCTTGCAATAGAGCGGGAAGGAAATGGTGGGCCCCAGGGAAGTCCAGTCAGACCCTCAGATGGGGTCACTCTTTGACATCCCACCCTTTGCCAGTCTTTCATGTGTGCGTGAGATGAGGAGGCTAGCTAGCTCCTCAGCCGGAGGGATGACCCTCCTCATCAAAAATCGGCTCGACTCCAGCCACACCAAAGCCCTCTCAGTAGTCCAAGCTGAGAAGGGAGGGGGTCGAGTTGATGGATGAAGCAGTGTTTTAATGCAGCATTTGAACTTTTGACTTTGACAACCCCAATATGCAGACACGGAGAAAAGAGGTTCAACACATGGTTTCCCAGAAGTTTTCTAGGGTGGGCTTCACACGTCTGCCACCTCGGGCAATGGGCAAATCAACCCTTTGACCTTTTATGCTCTGAATTAAAAAGAAAAAGAAAAGTTAGAACAAAAATACTATTTCATTCAAAGGCTGCCAAATGTCAAGGACAGCATTCTGTTGCAACAGAGAGCTGAGTTGGCCGGGGGGATTACGACTTCAGTCCTGACCCTGAACTTTTCCCAGCATTGCTCTGTGTGATTGACTGGGAACATACATATACTCTTGTTTTAGGGGAACTTTAAAGATGTATGTACAGTAAATCTGTACCCTTCGAGGGATATATGTAACAGAAAAGGCTCATGTCCCAAAACCGTCATTAAAATATGAATGTACATAAGATGTAAAATAAACTTATGCTTTATTTTACAGTAGGCAGTATATGTAAAAAAAAATAAAATAAAATCCTTATGGACATGTTATAAAACATTATTATTATAGGTTATATCAGTATATCAGTATATCAGTATATCAATATATCATAATAGCTGTTCGCTGTGAACCGCGATCTGGGAAAAAACGTGACAGAGTACACATGAAACTACTTATTTTCAAATGATGACTGCTTACAATGGGACCTGCTTCCCTCCAAGTCTGCAGAGAGAGAAGAAGGTGTTTTCTCATGGTACACATGGTAAGTCTGAGGTGTGAGAAAAAAGCCACAAGGAAGACGCCACCCGCCTGACCTCACATGAGTTTACTGAATGTGAGGTGATGACAGGCCATCCCGGACTGTAGATGATTTACTGTTCAAGAATGATGAAGGAGAACTGGGAATACTTTTCCCAATTTTTTTTATTATAATACACATCAGTCTTGTACCTAATTATAAACAGCGCTGAGATTTTTCTCTTCAAAGAGAGCATTTACGGTCCATTATACGCTCAGCCCCTTGTGGCCTTGCAAACGCATATGTGACTTTGTTCTGTTGGCCTCCGCTTCTCTATGAAAAAAGAAGAACGTACATTACGAAGCACCGTTGTGAAGGGTCTGTCTCTTTCATCCTTTGCCAAGACCCTTTTTGTGCTGGTGTGGTGCATATGTGAGTCTTGGGAGCTGACTGGGTGGTTCCAGTCCTTGTGTGGCTGGACATGTCACTTCCACCTGGCTTTAAAATGCACACCTACAAGGATCCTTTCTATGACCCTTCTGAGTCTTTTTGTGTCAATGGATTTAGCTAGGTGTCAAGTTTTGCAGTGTACTAGAAGTTGACTGTAAGGATAAAAAGGCTCACCTCTTTCTTGTGTAAGAGGGGTTTGACTTGTATCCATTACAGTCTCTTGTCCTGAGTTGCATTCACACCAGTGTTGCATTGTTGCAATTCTTCGTTGACCCATATTCATTGCAACTTTGATTACAATTTTACCCATGCAAATGCAGAAGATTGACCGTACTTTCTAAAAGACCTATAAAATACCTCCCACAAAGATACAATAGTAGAACTGAGATTCGAACCAACAACCTTTTGACATCCTGTCCAATTAACATCATGCGCTTGAGATGATCTTTTACCTGCATTGGTGAAAAAATAAATAAGGGTTAAAAAAAAGACATAAAAACCATAAACATAAGGAAACTATGAGGAAATTGTAACATAAGAAGAATTAAAAGATTTTAAGTCGGTAAAATCAATAGTTTATTAGTGTGATGGGTGCTTTTTATGAGTCAGAGCAAAAGGTGGGTTTTTTTTCTTTATACCTCTAAACTCGCACAGAGTGAATGGCATAATTTTTCCACCTTGCAAGAAGAAGGTTTGACAAAACTAGGCTTATAAGGCACACAGAAAGTCACAGTATTTTCTCTGCAGTGTAAAATAATTACATGTCACCAAGCAGGCATTATTTTTTATTGCAAAAAAGAAATGAAAACAAATTGGTTTTGAACTGATTATTTTCAAATTTGCTAACATATTGCTTTGAAATCACTCCCATCAAATTTTCTGTAAAATCAGTCAGTAATCTTTCAATTTTCTTGCAAAACTTTATCATGGCTCTGATAATCATTGCATCACGTCACAGCAGAACATGATTTTCAGATGAATAATTATTTTAAATTTTTAAACTGATTAGATTATATGATGCTGTGCATTATTTTTCTATTTTTTTAAATGTTACATTTTACAATATGCATGAATGCCCACAATTTCTCTGCTGACACAATGGTGAATAAACTAGTCTTATGGTCAGTTTTGTTTAATATATACGATTGTTTCATGTGGCTGCAGTTGTTTACACAAGCATTTTTGAGGTAGCACCACCTTGGTGAAACCATGGCCATATATGGGCATCAGCACTACACTGTGGATTACCATTCATCTAATAGCAAGTAGTGAAAAAATTCACAGGTGTGTGTTTGTGTGTCTGTGTGTGTGTGTGCGAGCGCACGCGTGTGTGTGTGTGTTGATTAATCCCTACCCACTGTCAAGGCTAGCAAACAGACGTGCCTTCATTTTATTTAAAAAAAACGTGTCTTTTGATTTGCTGATGAAAAAAGAACAAAGATCATCCGGGGATATGTGTAGGATTAGGTACAAATAAAAACAGAAAAGAATTTCCTCTTGTCAAGTAACACAATGAACTGTCTGAAAACTGCAAAGTTATTTGTTATCTTTAAAAATATTTTAGATCACAAAGGCATGACACTAATACCAAGTAAAGATTCTCTTGAAGGCTTACTCTTATAAACAACATACCTTTATTTTATGAGAGAATTATGGGGCTTCACTAATCCATATCTTATTGAACTTGGCATAGAGAGTCATTTCAGTTTTGAAAAAGAAACAACAGATGTATCGTTCGGCTCACAATGTTCTCTGCTGAAATAATTTTATTTAGTGTTTTTAATGCTGTTTGAAGTGAGAACAAGTACGGAGTATGAAACATATTTCATTAGCCCGGGTTTCGGAATGGATCACGGGTATCAGTTTCTGGTCTGTGAAATGCTCCTGGCATCCGTTTTTGCAGGTTCACTCACCCGTCTGATCTCGCTGATTGTTTATTGATGTATATGTCTCCCCGAAGCAAAAAAAATCTCACATTTTAAGCTGGGGCGGAAACTGGAATTTTTTTTTACTGTGCCGGAATGACAGCGATGTGTGTGAGAGTGCCAACAGGTTTCTTGGCACCAGCATAATTGTACGAGCGGCGGGTCCAAAGCGCCGATGTTCGGGAACACAGGGAGTGAAATTGCCAAAGCTGCGCGCTCAAGACCCATAAGAGGACCCATAAGTGGATCCCATTGAGGACCCATAAGTGGGTCTGTTTTTCCAGATATAAATTATATAAAATTTCAATACCAGAACTTACCAACCTCTAAGAGGTTTGTTTGCTCTCCAAAACACCCTGACTGGCCACATACACATTCAGTTCTCTCCTTTAATTAAACCCAAATTAATGAAAACAGTTAATAAACTCTACATCAGTTACGGCAATATTTACTGATACCAAAACTGAATCATATAGACTTTTGTAGGTGGAGAGATGAAGACCTCATGATATACAATATACTGCACTCAAAAGCCTTGCATTTTATAGAATTTTACATTTTAAATACTTCTGAATAAGCACTTACTTTTTTCATGCTTGATGCAAGTACAGAGGATAGGGGGAAATGTATTTTTGAGCTTTCTCAATTGCTAATGTAAATTGTTATCCATTTTAAAAGCATTACATTTTGTTAGCTCTGGGTATAGGAGGGCGAGAATGCACCAACTTACGCAGGGTGGCTTCCTCTCTCTCGATTCCTTATTCGCCTGCCTGTGGCATGGCAGTGGACGTAGGCAACCACAGGTATCTGAGGGCATGGGCAGCAGAGGCGATAGGTTCCCGAGGGCAACCACAGTGCAATGGAGTGGTCCAGAGCTGAGCTGGAGCCAAGCCAGAGGGGAGCTTGGGCACGAGATTCCTGTGCGATGGGAGTGCCTATCCCTTCCTTCAGGCAGAGGATTGAGTCCGTCACTACCATGGAGCATGGTGCGAATGTTCAACCAGGTACATGTGGTCGTGTGGTCTTCTGAGGTGCTTTCCTCTATGCTGTTTTGACTGCAGACGTCGTCAAGCGCCACAGCAGGATCTTGTTTCAGTGGCGTCTCCTATAACGTTCCGAGAAATAGTTGCTGGATTAATGTATTAATTAATGTATCCAAACCTCTGTTCAAATCTGAGAATATTTGTATGTTCTAACTTAGAATAAAAAATATTCTTAGTCATCCGTATGAAAGATCAACTTCGTCTCAGGCTTATCAATGTCCCGCTTTCTCCTGACTGGCCACCATGCTTGTGAAGAGATTAAAACACTCGCAAAGGGAACAATCCGTTGCCAGACATCCTCCCTATCTCTGAGATAAACAATAATCAGCATGCCTTGGTTAATGTTTTTATTCTCTTGGGTTTTTAGAGACTCTCCGCCGAGTGCAGATTAAACTATACGAGCTGCAGTTCTGCAGTTCAAATCTAGCTCATGTCATTAGCCGATTGGGCCCAGGAGACCACAGTGGCAGTGCACAATTAGCAGAGTGCTGCCTGAGCTGGGGTGGGGTCATTTGGCAGGACTGCCCTCAGCGCTTTTACTGATAAGCGTCTCCTGCCAGCTTCCCAGGTTCCTACCGACCGGCACAGCAATCAGGAGGGACGTGCCGCTCCTCCAACTGGCGCTGAACCTCTTGCGCAGGCTTTGTAGCCTGCAGAGTGGAAAAGAGCCGGGTGGCTCGAAGGCAAATAGAATTGGAGGAAACAAATTTTACTCCCTCACCCACACTGTGTGTGGTGGTGGGAGTTGTGGCGATGAGCCAAGATGCAATAGCATGATTGGCCATGCCAAAATGGGGCGAAAACACAAAAAAATTATTGCCGATTCCAAATAAAATAAAATAAAAATGATAAGAGATTCCAGCTCTGGGTCGGCAGCTTCCAGTTCTAAAACGTTTGCTAGCCTTGTCAAGGTATCTGCCGTTAATTTATACAGCTTTGAATCTAAAAGTCAAAGGCTTCCAATTGGGTGGTCCAGCATTGCTCAATGGCACACATATTTCGACTTGGGAGGATTGTTGTAGGCTAGGTGAAAACAATAAATTTGGTGTGCAGGAAATATATAGTCCTCAGTGACAGCCATTTTGGCTCTATGAGCTCTAGCGTGAGGGCCCTGGATGGCATATGCTATGACTTTCCCTTTTGATTCCGTCCTTATGAAAAAGGCTGACATTGGTTCTGTCTCAGTTTAAGTTGCTGAAACAGATGAAGAGTACTTTTATATCATGAAATTAATTAGCTGATGCTGTTATACATATGTAGTTCATCCTAAAACCTGCCGTACAAGGCCATGTTGCTATTGGTCAGTTTTGTAAAATGGCTTCCTATTCGCAACACCATGTCACCCTGACAATACCGAATGGTTTTTCCAGTTGGATTTTCCAGTTGGATCAGTCAATGTGATACAAGAAACTATTGCCTAGGAATATTAAAATATAATTTTATAAAATGTTTTTGTTTAATTTAATAAAATGAAAAAAATAATACTCAAGACTCATTATTATGACTGTCATGATATAACTCATTGTTATGTTTTGTGTATGTCAGTTTATTTTTGATTTAGTTGCTTATTATGGTAAACATGTCGATTACATTTAGATTTAATTTTCATAAATTATATTGTAACACAAAATAACGTGTTCCTCATCAAATTACATGACATTTAAAATTAAACATCAACAGATCTACCAAGGGAAGGTACTAATGATACAAGAAGTAATTTCTATCTACGACTTCAGTCCTTCAGGGTTGTCAACTCAGTCCTCTGTCTTGGGCACAGGGTGTGAATCTCATCATTTAACTGTGTTTACGACTCTGTGGTTAAAACTCAGTATAACAATCAGATGTTTCTTCTAAAACATTTCTGCCAGTGAGGCACAGAGATTGTCGCTTTCATCTGTAATGCATCCCTAAGCCCCTTCATGTTTTTGAACTCCTAGTAAACCCGTGGAAAGGCCCACAAAGGTGCTGTTTTAAATAAACTGCTTTACACAGTTTGCACATGTGTGTCCCCTGGTGTTCATTATTGGTACTCTCGCTTGTGTGTTGCTTTTCACCAATCCAAAATATTAGTAATTTCCAATCCCCTTGTACCGGCTGTATTTACAATATGCAACACGCCTTTATGCTACTATTTTACTATTTGCGATTGTAATCTTTTGGAAATCCAACAATATGTTTGCGCCAATATATACTAAAAGCAGTATCATTTATCATAGCGGTCATACCAAGAATTATTAATTATTAATTATGCAATGCAGAAATGCTGACATCTGCTGTTAAAGCGTAGTATACCCGGACACGCGCATATGCAGTTTACATTTAAAAAAAAAATAAGGGCACAGCGAATAAATGGCTCGTGATTTTTCGCTACATAACAACTGCTTTGTTTAGTGAAATGTAAAAAATAATATACAGAAATGGTTGGGCAATGGATACAACCACCAGGGAAGTGGGGAACCCCACTTCCCTGCTCGTTTCTCCTGTACAAATTATTTTATACTTTGGGGGATAGTGCTCAAAAATAAGTTGTTGCTAGAATCACGGGAGGAGGATACTTTTAGTAAACTTATAATGTAACTTTCTTATAATGTCTGCGTATTTGATTTAGTGTGAATTTAGGAAGTTTTTTTAGGAAGAAAAAACATTGTATACATAAACATGTGTGGGTGAGGGAGAGAATACTCTGAGTTTTATTCTTTGAGTTATTTTCAACAAGGGCTCCAGGAATTCTGTTTGCCAGTTTCCCAATATTGTGACCATTTGATTGACAATTCCTAATTGCAAATCTATTAAAACAATATCATAGAATATCTCTAAAATGACAGAGGTACAAAAAGTGTGTAATACCAGATGTCGCGATAATGCACCAGCGGTCTTCCATGATCTTCCACTAGGTGTCAGCAGAGGATTTTTTTCTTAATTCACAAGTCGAACTGCACCCTTTTTATTGTTACTATCGTCACCGTTTTTTGCCAGTCTTTTAATACTTAGTAATCGTTTGTTAGTACTGGAAGCGATTCCCCTGATCTCTCTCAAACATATAGGAAAGCTGAGAAATTGGTAAATTTATTAGTAAATGTTTCTTTTACCACCTATTATCTGATTATTTAGTTTTGAAACATGCTGATAATGTATAAGTATTTTTTGACAATGAAATAATACGGGAAATTATGTAGAATTTCTGATTAAAATCGGGTCAGAACAGAGGGTCTTTTTTGTTCCATGGTGGTTTGTCTAAGTAAGTTTGCTCGCATGGTCTGTGGGTAAGATGTCTTCCTATAAAGAGCTCATAGTTTATCCTGACTTCACTTAAACCAAAACCTGGGCTTTCTGAATATGACAGGCCTTAGGTTTGTGTGGCGAGCAGGGCTAAAGAGGGACCTTTCCAACAGCAACAGGAACTCCAACTCTTTCACTACTTAATATTCTGTGTATGGCATTGCCCAAAAAGCAAACATCAGTAATAAGTGTCTGGTATCTCAGGTACATAATGATAAATAAAACGCATTTAATTCATACAAATTAAACTAACTCAAACTGCAGCAGGTGGCGTGTTAATTAAAATATTGGATAGATGGTTGCAGGCTGAAATTCAACGGGTTGGGGGATATGCGTGCTTTAAACATTCATTTCTATGCTGCATTGCTGTCAGTCCAACTTGGTTATTTCTGTTTAAAATGGGTCCTTGTTTATTTATTTATTTATTTATTCATTCATTTATTTCATCATGCTTTCTTGTAGTTGCAGAAGACTACTACAGTAGATCCTTAATTCAGTAAGTGTAATATCAAACAGGTTCTCAAAACCCTATGTCTGAATCATTTTAAAGGAGTCTGTGGGAAACCACATTCCACAATAACCACATAGATCCTATGAGCAATTTAGTCTTGAAGCATTAGCTAAGCCTACATTAAACAAACCGGAAACCATAACTTGAAGTTGTAGACGTTTTATAGCACTTCACTTATCATCACAACGTTGTACCGATTAAAAGGATTTAGGGATCTTATCCATTCCTTCATGACAGGATGCCATTTGTGACAAAGGTTAATTCCAGGCTGGCAGCTGCCCCCACTATGATAAAGCTGCAGAGTTACGTATGCCGATGCTGCCCTACTCGGGGGAAGGCTCCATCGCTGTGTTCATGAAGGACAGCGTCTACTCCTTTTGCAGCTTATATTTCTGGGGTGACGCGCCAGTCGGGGGAGGAACGGAGCACAGCCAAGCAGAATAGGCAGGCTTGCGTAACGATGCCCCGCGCAGGCCGTCCAGACAGACCTGGGTTAACGTTCTCCTCGCCCCAGAGCCGGAACCCGTCTCTGTGAGACTCTTCCGAGTGTCGGGTCTAATCACTCACATAGGTTCCCTGCTACGCGACCCCAATTCTTCTCCTGGCGGGCACTTATGTAATTCCTTCATCAGAGAAACACGGCAACAGAAAAGCTGCTCTAAATATCCACGGCCCCTGCTGCATGAATTATGCAATCAGCTTTGAAGTTCAGATGGGGTGGTGACAAAGAGACAGAGGGAGAGAGACAGACAGAGCAAGAAAATACAAGACAAAAATCGGGGTCTAGCTAATTCAGGTTGGTTAATAGGCAATTGCTTTGTGCTTTTGTGAAAAGACAAAGCTGTTTAATCACATCTTTGTCAATTCTATAATTTGTTTTCTGTATTTTTTCTTCTTTAAATATGAATGCAAAAAATTAATCAGGTTGATTACCTTGGTAGACCAAACTAATCTTTCTTTTTTCATATCCTGTGCTTGGTGTTTTATAAAAATACTCTTTACCAAACAGATTATGTTGGAGTTTAATTTGCACTTAATGTAATATTAACTCATTAAAGAAAATAGAAAAGAAATAAAGTAAAACTGCCTAACCCGGTTACCACAAAGTCTTTACTTCATATACTTTTTGACAGACTCCGTTTTCTTGCCTTTAGCCCGTATTTCTCTACTGAAATGATGTATGGGGTCTAGTTTATCCACTGATCCATACTGCCCCCTTATGGTTGTCCTAGTTTGATGCAAGCTTAACGAAACAACAATAAACCCTACTAAGTGTACTTTATATGGCACATAAATCTTAATTAAAGGCATGCTTATCGGTTATCCTGCAGGCCCCACTAGATATCTCCAGCCTTCACAGCTTCTTTGAGAAGGACTCCTGGGTAATCTAGCTATGTCAGGCAGTACAATACCTAATTACATTCTTCTTACACAAATCATTTTGAGAAAAAAGTAGGTATACAAAATTCACAACAATAGCCCCTTCTCCGCAGGCCCTCCTTGAGGATCTAATCCATCATGTTAAAATGATAAGTCCCTCAGCTGTTATGGCCTTTTATTGGTAAGTTGAATGCCCCCGGAACTGGAGAATCTGTAAATAGTTTTGTCAAGGTGGGCTGGAATCAGGCAGCTACCCAGATTATCTCTGTGGCTTGTCCAACACACACAAAGCCAGTGAGTTGAAATCTGCATGTGTTTTTACACTTTCCACCCTCTGAACGTCTAGCTTTTCTCTAGTCTTGTCACCGCTGCCAGCCTGAAGAATAGCACTGCCCAACTTAATATCACTAAACAATAGAGAATGTATCCATTACAGCAAAGTTAGCGGTCAGGTCTGCGCTGTACTCACTCACCACGGTTCTCTGTATCCCTCCAGCTCTTTCATTTTGTCTCTCACCACTACCGGGTAAGTTTTCTGAAGTACCAATTCAACCAGCTCCTGGCGACGAAAGCAGATAAATAAACCTGCACACTTTCTTCACCACTGACATAATCATGTAAGCCATGTTAACATTTATTTGTTTTAGTGTACTGTCACTACTTATGTTTAATGTGTCAATACATTCAGGTACGTATTCTGTTGCTTAGAAGGAAAATATTTGAGCCTGCTTCCAAAGTTCCCTTACCTTTGCTCAGTATGACTCCTAACTCATGGTCTCTTTCTAGCAGCATTTTGCTTTACCTAGAGCCAAAATCATCATCATTTTTGCAGCAAAAAATAATTCAGAGGAGCTACAGAAGTTGTGACAAAAACCGAGAAAGGGGCAAAGAATATCCCTTTATGATTACTGTTCTTTTATATTTCCTCTTAGAGGCAGTAGAATTGTAAGTCTATTTATGTCTATCAATGTAAAGCCTTTACATATCCTTAGATGTGTTTTGTCATATTTCCTATATTTCTTTGCTCATCCACTGCTGTTCGCTTGCTCCTTCTGGTTACAATGACAGAGATCCCGGGGACACCTGCCTCTTCCTCCAGCCATTCATCCATTTTGAAACCACTTATCCAATTCAAACTAACCCTGCAGGCACAGACTGTGAGGCAGGGAACACCCGAGACTGGGCTCAGCTCTGGTATGTTTTTGTGGCAAGACTCTGCACATACATGATCATTGCCTGCATGTTGAAATTTTGAGACAAATTTACTGTTCTTCACTTTTTACAGAAGGTAGTCTACAAGAAAAGGACATTCTGGCAGAATCCTTCCCACAGAAAACCTAGGTTTCAAAGCTGTTGTCAGATGCCACCTACACACTTGGTCAGTCTGTTTGATTTAATGTATGCAGTGTTCACAAAAAAAAAAAAAAGTGTGTATGACTAATTGTTTGTATAATTAAAGTGGAATGGTGGTGCACTTAAAATGATTGCTGAAATTAAAAAATGATTGAAATGTTGACACGATTACTAATGATCAAAGGAGGAGCAGCCATGAAAACTTTAACCACTTAACACCAATTGAGAAGATAAAAAATAATAAGTATTAAATATATTAAAGAAGGAAATCTGGAAGAAAATGGTGATATAGAAGATGGAGAGACAAAATGGTTGAACCTACACAAGGGGACTGAGTGGGCGGGGGGATATGCGTGTTTTATGTCAATGGACTGTCAATGCAATGGACTGAGGAGTAACTAAAGAAGTGATATGGTCCCTGAGCGGACACATTATTTTCATTTGGGAAAGTCACTATCCATTTTGAAAATTTATTTGATGAACAAATTGAACAAAAACAGGAAAATTAACTTTCTTGAAAGAAACTGAGCAGCCCAAACAGTTAAAAAGTGTTGTATTGACAATCGGTTCTGACTGCCTACCATTTGTTAAGAAGAGATTTGATGTCCAAAAAGAGAAGTTATCTTGACCTTCCCAGTGTTTATTGGTGGGTCATAATTATTCCTTGCCATAAAGAGAAATCCATATTTACATGGCCTAAACGTGCAAACACTGCAACTGAACACGGCTTGTATGGCTTCAGTGATATTTCATTTGGATGATGTAATGCTCCCGGAACTTTCTAGCGACTCATGAAGCTGGTTTAGTTGGATTTGTAATGAGTGACTTGTCTTGAATATCATAGCCTTTGGTAGAACATTTGAGGTCCAGATCAATCATTTGGAGTGGCACTGAAGGGGCTAAAGAAGGCATAGATGAAAGTTAAAGCAGCATAGTGTTCTTTATGTTTCAAGAGCATGGCATATATAGGTCAAATTAACTCTGTGCTTCTCCAGGACTTAAGAAAATAAAAAGGTTGTGAAGTCTAAACTGGAACCAAAGTCTATAACAGACACCTGTTTTTTTTTTTTTTGTTTTTTTTTTAGGCTTAGCATCTTACTATGGTGGAAAGGTTTGGAGCAATAACTCATTGCGTAGAAGATGGCCCCTTTTCATTGGGACAATGATTGCCTGACTGCATTTGACACCCTAAAGTCAGTCTGTTTTACTTCTTCTATGTTGACAAACTACGACCCTGCTAAGCATTTTATACGTCATAACAGCACTGGCACCACCAGGGCATTGATACTATTCTTTCCCTAGTAGATGGGAACAGGAAACAGGTGGTTGGCAGGTGGTAGTCGTGCCCTTATGAAAGCAAAAGAGGACAATAGTGTGTGCTTGGAGGAAGAGGGGCTAGATTTAGTTATTTGCATCAACAGTCCTGGCGAGCACGCGGCTTGGCACGCTCTTCACAATTCACTTGGTGCCCTGCATGAAAAATATTCGGTATCTCTTTCCTAATGCCGGGAGGAATGACAATCAACCGTGCTTTTAAAAGTAGGTCACCCACCACTGTTAGAGTTTCTCTGACTAGTAAGGAGCAAGTATGTGTCATGTATGCTGTTTCTCAGGCCAGTCTCTGTCCTTTTTCGCAGTACTGCTGTACCTTCCTACAATCATGATCGACTTTCTGCTCTGCCGCAATGCGTTGCAGTCCAATCTCTGTGGCTGGAAGGATCACTCTGACGGCATCAACAGAGACCTCTGGCTCTTCTGTTGTGGGGTTGTACTGCACCGGTGCTCATGAGAGTGTGTAAGCAGAAATACATTGGGTTATGAATTTGCTTGGTCATGAATTTGAAAATTTTAGCACTTGTAAATGGAACCTCATCATTTTCAGAGGAAGTTCATCCAGTGCTTTGGAACCTAGCAGTGACAGCAACAGTTTATGGTCTGCCTCCAGGATGAATTTAAGACTTTGCAGGTGTAATGATAAATGCTCACATGCATTGGTGGCTGCTAATGCCTCTTTTTTCTATTTCAATTTGAGAGTTTCTCTGCATCAATCAGTCCACTGGTTTTCCACTCTCTTGCTGTTTTCAAATTTTGCAGTAACACTAAGAAACTAAGAACTACGAAATGACGCACCTGTAGGCACACGTGCCTCGCTGAATATTGAGCAAGCACACTTAGAGACCTCAGCAGCTCAGAGGCCTGTTGTTGTGGTTCTCCTCAGCTTTACTCATTCTTTCTAAGTGAATGTGGCCAAACTGGGCAAAAACTTTGCCAGATAAATTCAATGCACAATATGACTCTTATGACATCTCCTTCCCGTGCTGGTTCTGGCATCTCTCATATGGCTTGAACTTATGGGACCTCTTTGTGTAGTTGAGAAGGCAAATGGAACTGCTCCTGGTTCCAGCTTAATTTGTGTATGGGTCCCTCCAAGTCAGAGAATACAACTGGATGAATTTTGACAAAGTCTCTCGTTCCACTTGGTCTAACTCGCATTGTCTGAATGTGTTGTATAAACTGCAGTGCCTCAATTGCAGGTAGTCCCAATAGTGGCTTGCTGAGTCCCACCTTCATGTCCTGTTCAGTGCAGTTGCTCTGTTCTCCACAAGCAACCTGGCTTTGAAACATCCTTGTATATTAAAAACATTGCAGCCTGGAACATTTAGCACTTTGGGTAGCGGCTGCAAGTCTCACGGCTTGTGTAGTGAGAGACCATAAGTGGGAATGGCGGTTACAGCTGGACCTGTATCTAATTTAAACTCAAATTAAACTCTTAATTTGACTCCTTCAGCCCATTCTGTTTTGGCTTAGTGCTGTCATTATGCCCAGGAAAGCAAAATCTGCTACATGTGTGCCACAAATCCCGTGCACCTGATGTGACGGATAACACATTTTTACAAAATGCTCCTTTTTATGGCATTGCCTGCATTCCCCTTGCTCTAGGAGGGCAATTTTTTCAGTTGTAGGTTTTTACTGTTCACATCCTTTGCTGTATAATAGCCTACGTGATATGTATGCTCCTTTCTGTTTGTTCGAGGCTGTGAGATATGTGTGCTCCTTTCTGTTCCTTTAAGCTATGGACCCTTTGTCCTCTTTGAGCCTACTTGCACTTTGGGTTAACTGGATTAATGTTTCCAGCAGCCTGTTCCTCTAAACCTCTCCTTAACAGGGGTTGCTTTTTTTAACAGTTTCACTTTGCTTGACCCTCAGAACTGCTTTAGCTAAAGTAAGTTCAAGGTCTAACTGTAAATGCTCTGAAAGTCTAGTGTATTTTATGCCTACTACCATTCTGACCATTTATCAGCTACTCCCGAAGGTCCGCATAGTTGCAGATGAGCTTCATGAAGTTGCAAACGAGATCCACAAATCTGCAGAAAAGTGCCACAAAGTAGCAGACGAGTTCCATGAGCTTATGGACAGCAGTAATAAACGTTTCATCGCTTTATTCTCGTTCTTGAATGCGCATATTAAAACACTTTCATTTTACATTTGACTCATTTAACAGATGTTCTAATCCGACATACAAAATCGCAACATAGTCAAACAACGGTAAAAACACATAGTACGTCACTCACTTCATCACCCATAGCATAGACCAATTACGTGGTATGCTTGTTCCTTTTTGTCAATCCCAGATGCAGTTATAAAGCCCTCAAACCCCCTTTCCATGTCAGCCATTCGCTTCCATTTGACTCATTTAACAGATGTTCTAATCCGACATACAAAATCGCAACATAGTCAAACAACGGTCAAAACACATAGTACGTCACTCACTTCATCACCCATAGCATAGACCAATTACGTGGTATGCTTGTTCCTTTTTGTCAATCCCAGATGCAGTTATAAAGCCCTCAAACCCCCTTTCCATGTCAGCCATTCGCTTCCATTATTGAAGTGGAATTTGCCAGATGGCAAGAACTGCGCAGCCATGCTGGTCATTCTTTTGTCATGTGCTGAGGCCTGTTTAATGCTACAGAAATAGCTACGGCTCACTCACACCAACAACAGGACTTTTCCAAGGGGAGTAGTGAAAATACCATCATCCATTTCTTATGAGAACCTCTCGACCTCCTGGTGTCGAACTGAATGTGCCGTAGCTAGTAGCTAGTAACTCTGTGGTAACTCTGTTTTCTCAAGTGTTTATTCTGAAACTGTGTTGCATAATTGTTTATCAACGAGAAGGCAATGATGTGGTGTTAGGTTCACGTTTCCTCAGCAACCTGCAAGCCCTCTACACATCCAAACTACACCATCAGAAGCCCTAACTGAGGCTGGAAGATCATGCGCAGCACCTACTTAACACTGACCCCAGTTGACTGATCACTGACTGTAGTAAAGAACAGCCCGGGGTAATATTATGTAGGTCAGCTCGATGACCTGTATGAAACATTGAGTGTTTATCTTTAATCAGCAGTTATTTGATACTTGTTTAGTAAATTATAATATATGAATCAAATGTTAAGGATTATTAATCTCACACAAGTTTTTTTCTCCTTTATTTAGTGAGGATTGCTTGTTTACCGTGTATGCTTTCTAATTAGGATTTATTGGTACATAGTTCACATTTCCCTTGCCATTCCAAGCTCCATAATTAGGAACTAATAAAGGCTGCTTTTTAACCCAATAATGTGGTCTGCCTCTTTGGTAGCTGGCACAAGCTGTGTGCTGAAAGAGCTCACAGTGGTTTTAATATTGTAATTAGCTTATTACAAGCCCAAATCCCAAAGATTGCATTCACTTTGCTTAATTTTGAAAAAAACGAATCTTTCAGCGAACTCTCTGTTGAGGTGAGAGAAGAAATCCTTGCTAAAGATAGCAGTGGTAGACTGAGCCATCTAGAGAATATAAGAAAACAGCATTTCTCAGTGGGGAAAAAAAGCATGCATGGTATCCATTTGCACTAGCAACATAAAAGTAATCTTTGTACTTATCCTGACAGAGAGTTATTTAAAGCCCAGTCTGTCCCCCTAACCCCAGCATGGGACAAAGCGGGGCAATGCAAGCTTTAGAATCAGTGCTTCAAGCTGGTGGGGCACTGTAAATATAGTCATCTGGCCATATTTCTATCAGTTGAAACTGGCATAGATATACATGAATAAATATCATATCTATATGCCTGGTGCTTACAGAAATGATCTAATAATAATAAAGCAGCAGTAGATGTATGATTATTACGAAATACAATTACATTAATTAAGGCTTTGTAGATTAATATAAACCTATGGTATGACAATACACATCCCCCTTCATTGAACTCGTTTTTTATTTTCACCTACCAAAGAGATTTATTTGCCAAGCTTTTTGCTTCGACTTTTTCACAGCTAGCAAATGCAGAATAATTTGTTTGAACTCAATTTATCAGCAGACATAGTGTTATTTATCACTGGCTTTGCACATAAGGATGGAAAGTGGCTTTGGGATTTAGGGAGTAAGAGTCACGGAAAGTTTGAATTACACTACTGCAAATCTACCAAACTAGATGGCTACCAGAAGCAAGAAGCAAGCGAACAACATGGTCAAAAGAATTTGAATATCTCAGTCGGGGTGGCATTTTAGGAGGGCCTTCTGGAATTAGCTACTCTGAGAGATCTGAAAGATCGCTGAGGGGAAAGGAGGGTTGGAAAGGAAAAATGTAATTCACATTCAGATACAGATATATTTTCCTGTGTCAGCTGCGTTTGATTCTCTCATATAATACTGTTATCTGGACCTATTTTGACACTATTTGTCTACACATACATAGTGGCAGATGGTCAAGAGACTTATTTAACTGGCAGATTTGCTGCATGAGAGCTTGTCTAACCCGTTTTCAAAGAAAGGTTCCTGATTTAAATGCACTTTCATTAATCATGTCTCGAACACAACCAAACAGAGTTCTCAGATTAAAAAAAAAAAAAAAACAATTGCAGAGTGTGCTGTCTCAATCCCTACTTATATTACCACTAACTGAGTCTGTTGCTGCTGTTGTGGATAATGCCACTGACTACCGGGTCTGTTTAGGTAGGTCGGGGAAAAAAAATGTAAGATGTAAAACCCGACCATGTGATCTCGTTGCACTTCAATTCCCAGGTGCTGACGCTGGTGACAGCATGAGACCTGTGCTAGGACTGCAAGGCGTTGAGAGGACCCGTGGTGCTGCATGTGGTCTGGGGATCTGGCAAGAGTAAGACCAGGCCCTTGTTTGCTGCTCTTCCCCATGCTAGGACTTGTTCCCGCAGCTCAGGGCCATGGGTTGAGCCTTGCCTCTGTGCCTGCTCAGCTCGGAACCAGGTACTGGTCTGAGGGACAAAGCCGGCCGGCACGATGCTCCGTAATAAGGACCATGGGTCTGATCCAATACTCTTGCCTTATGAAGAAACTCCTATTGGTACCTCGCCGTGGCCATCACCGCTGATGCTGAGAATTTTGAGATAAATTCAACGCCACACATCATATCTGTAGGCGGTGTGTAAATGTATGTTGGCAGATCAACTGAAACGTTTGCAATATCATTTCTGGTATCACCTTCTTATGCAATACAGCTTTTAGTGAACTGCCTGTGATTGGACAGCAGATTATTTTTGTTTTTTTAAATCTCAGTTGTTGTTGATGGAACAAAAACACATTTTTTTATGGACACAGCATGCATATTACTTTGTTAATTATGAATGATAGCAAATAGCATCCTTAACAGCAGTTGAAATTGTTGTGCGTAGCTTGCAGGGTTTTGGCTTGTATTTTTTACTGAAATATATAATAGTTAAATAGACCATCCAAATACTTTGATTTGGACAATAGAAATATTACCTTTAATGGGAAGATGGGGAAACTCCATGTTGCACCTGAATGCTCACCACATATCAAATGATGTGGGGAGGAAGAGAATATTAGCCAATTATACTGGTGAACAAGTAGATTGTTACCATTGGAAATTTGTCAAAGACACCTGGGAGCCCAATACTCCTTACAATAAGTGTGATGGGATCTTTAATGACAGAAGTTTTAAACATCTCATTTGAAAGACGACAACTTCAACAACGTAGTGTCCTCATCACTGCCCATGGGTGCTGGTTTTATGCTTTATCTAGAAGAAGGACTGCTCCGTACTGGCCCACTAACAACTTCTCCCTTCCAAATACTTACCAAGCCCAGCCCTGCTCAGCTTTGGCCATCAGGCAGGATGTAGTCAACGGATCGTATGGTCATGTTTACGAATGAAAGTGTTAAAGTTTTATAGTGCGTTATTATTGCATTGTTACTGAGGGTTGATGCAAAGATGTGGCCTATCTCTCTCTCTGCTCTTTTAATAACAGGGCACATTAAGTAACCAAACAGAGCCGTGGCAGAGGTCACATGCTATGCCCTGTGCCAAGGACGCTGACTGTTTACAGTGGCACGGAGACAATGCCCCCAAGCATTTCCATTTCGCAGGGATCTGCATAGGAACATACCTGCCAAGCTGATCGGTGAATGATGGGTGGACGACTGTTCTGCTTCCTGCAGCTGCATTGTACTGGACTGCCGACAAAGGACCCCCGCTGTTCCCTGCTCTCTCCCAGCGCGCTTTCCCGATCAAGTGTTTTTTATTCTTCAATCTCCTTTCAACCTGCCCCATTTCACAGAAAACATGGAGTCAGACATTCTCACTCTTCAAGTGCAACTGTTTTGTGTTTTCACTTAAGATTATTGGTGGCATGGTGAGCGTTGGTGCTTCAAGGCGCCAGGTTCCTGTGTTCTGATCTGGCTCGGCTCACTGCCTATGTAGCGTTCGCAAGTTTTTCCTTTTTCCTCCCATTGTCCAAAGACTTGCTTGTTAGGTGGATTGGTGACTGTGAAATGGGCCCTGTGAATGTGTGGCTGTATATCCAACAGTATATCATGCCAGCCAGGCAGTATAACAACAGCCTTAATCAGATCACAGCAGGCAAATACTCAAATGCTGGTAGCTCACCGTAAATAGCAACAAAAAAGAACTTTTACCTGAATGAAGTGGGTAAAGAGGAGAGTAAAACATAGGTGTCCCAGCACACAGCTGCCAGCAGTCTCCCGCTGTTGGACTGGCTCCAGGAAAAATGTGCCCCGGTACATACTGTACAGTCCACCCTCTCGGACACAATGAACATAGCTCTCTGTTGTCAGATGCGTGGGACACTGGAGCACAATCAGGCTTCCAAACGAGTGGAGTGAGACAATCCCCAACTATGAAAAAGCATTGTCCACTGTCCCTCTGCTCAAATGGAAAGGGAAATTAGCTGGTCGGAAATCGTAGCTCTGCGACAGAAACGGAGGCATGGCAAAGTCAGACAGGCATGCCAAAGCACACCGTGAAAGGGCTTTGGCTGTGGCACTTGAATATGTAAATGAAATGATCTGATATAGTCATATATTAGTGAAAATATTATCAGATATAATCCTTGCTTATAATTTTGCCGTGGATACTCTCGTTTTTTACACGGAATTATGTTGGCGTCAGATTATGTTTGTCACATCTGTCGGGTTTCTGTGGCAAAAAAAACACCTGTTAAGTCCAATCTTCTTCTGAGGGTTCTGGCCATTTTGTTATTTAGGGGCTAGAGCAGTCTGCAGTAAGTGAATTACAATATCACAGCAATATGCTGTGTAAGAATGTATGAATGTAAAAACTGAGTAAAAGCGCACCAAAAAGCACTGTCCTCTCTTTCACCCCCCTGACATACCCTTAGAGGGCACCCTACCAACAACTCTTGTAGCGGAACACTTTTTTTTCAAATTCACTGCAAATATGTTATCAATTCAAATCAAATTAATGGGTATTCGACCCATGCCTAAAACAGTCAAGACATTCATATATTTAAACCTGCAAACCGTTACCACCCATAATACAAGGTAATGCAGCAATGGGCAGAAGTCTGGCTACTTTCTCCTCAGTATTGCCTGACTTTACCTCACTGCAGTAAGGTCACCACACACCTGTCCTTCTACTGCTTCACCCTCTATCAGCAAAGAGTACAATCTGCATGCAATTTCCTCCATTTTACTCTGACACTAGCAAAAGCCATTTCCCTAGAAATATGAGGACAGGTACGACCTGTCCTCATATTGGTCAGCCAAAAGCTCTTTTCCTCAGGGGTTACTTAAAACATTTGATATTGTTTCATTCTGTTCTACTTCACAAGATGGTCCACCTTCCTAGCGGAGAAATCAGGGTAAAAAGAATACAAAACGTGATTGAAGCAGTTGAACCTAAAAGGATGACAAGCGAGAAATGTAATATCATCTAAACATCTAAATACAAATCCTTCCGGAACTTTAAACCGGCTGATTTGGCTGAGGTATAGTTAAAAAAAATACTGCCTTCTGTGAGATGATGTGATGTACGTGTGTGTGTGTGTGTGTGTGTGTGTGTGTGTGTGTGTGTGTGTGTGTGTGTCTGTGTGTGTGGGTGGGTGTGATATATGCATTTGGACTAACATTCTCACAGGAATCAACACGGACGAGTCACTTAGCTTCTAATTTTAGAAAAATCTTTAGTCTTTCAGTAATATGTTTAAAAAAGGAAGTGTTAAGCTGGAAATACGACCAGGGAAATACTGCAAAATCACACATGTAATGGAAATTGTGGATGTATGCCAACCAAGGGGAAAGTCCAACTTTTTACAAAATTGAGAACGTTACTTAAACGTAAATCTGCATAATTTAGCTTATAATCATCAATGGGTTTTAATGTTGTTTAATGTAAAACCTTTGCACTTTAACCAATCGCTAATGCGACCGGTGTGAAAGTCCCCTAAGTTTCTGTATCACATGCAGAGAAGGGGCCCTCTTGCTGTCCTGAAAGCCTGCCGCCTTATCTCCTCAACAGAGCAGTGAACAACGGTTGGCCCATAGCAGTGCCACATTGTCTTTGAGCAATCGATGGCAATAGGTGCAGAGAGCTCGTGTCACATATATTTCTTCACTGCCCCCATCAATCTCCCGGTCTCCGGACAACTGGAAATTCTATTTGCTGCTTGACTGGCAGAAGCATATTTCTGTCCCTCTTTATTATAGCAAGGAACAGATAAACACACACGCACACATGCGCAGACACACAAATATAGACGATTGACACACTGATAAAAAATGTAAGAAGCTACAATAACATTGCAACCACTGAATTACTGCCCACTTAAGGTTGTTTATGTTTTGTCGATAGAAAGGGTTTGAATTAGTGATTCGAAAAGCTGAGTGACATCCAATATGTTTGTGTACTGAAACAATAAAAAACTGTGTTCACAGAGCTTGAATCAGACCAAGGAATTTCAGTTAAGCTGAATCAAATTTTATCGCAATTTATCTCTGCCTGAGACACGCCACACTGAGCTATATACTGTGACAGCCGTCATTTAAACATTTGTTTGAAAGAAAATATAAATAAATTAGAAAAATTTTACTTGCAAATTATCAGTCGGCCTATTAGAAATCATCTAAATATTATTGTAAATTAAATGAACATGTTTTCATTGAAAAATGAACAGCATTAATTATAAACCCTTTTGTAATTATCCCAGTGCTTTTTCAAGTTTGAATGTCATCTTGTTCCATATATATATATATATATATATATATACATGTGTTTGTAACCACAGTATATATAATGCTTAAAACAAAACAGACCTTTGAAAACACAATACACAGATGTTTTTAAGTGAGAACAATGTTATGATCCTGAACAAGAATACTGTTGAATAATTTCTCCTCTAGCATTTTTCAAGGGCCAAAGTCGCTCATTATATCTAATCAGTAGTTTTCAGTGCCCTCAATTGCCCCTGTGACATAACAACCTGCCTGCAATTTCTCCAGATCAACGTGTGACAACACACAAGTCATAAAATCCACAACGTTACGCATATATTACTGGGCATACACTTCAACTCTGCTCAGAAATATGAGAAATACTTGGCAAGATAGAATAGGCTTAAGTATTTATAAGGCAATTTAAGTGAGGTCTTGTGCAATAATGTACAAAGGATATGTACGTTTTATGGTATAGGGAATACTCCTTTTTACTGGTTTGGGCAGGTCAGCAGTCAGACCTGCATCAATAAATGCAGTTACCCTATTTTTTCACTGTTACGTTTTAGTGAAGGTCAGCTCTAATATGTGCTCTCGATCTGCATGGTTATGAGTCTTTTAAGCGGCCCATGTTGTTTGTCTTACTGTGTGACCCAGGCCTCCCTGTCTATGTTTATTTATCTGCTTGAGGAGGAAAGACCAGCTGGGCCTGGGCGTGCCATGGAATGCGACTTTCTCTGACCTTCCCGTCCAACAAGATCGTCTCATTTCTCCAGTCCAGTGGCATCTGTGGAAAGGAGTTGGGCCGGTTAGCACTGCAGACCAGTTGGACAGTGATCAACGCGATAATCAGTTTAACTCAGTGAGCTTATTGGCTTGAGGTGCAAAATTGATGTGTCTTTACGTGTTAAACCCTCTCTCCTGACCAATGAGCGGTGCAGCACCAACATACAGTACATCAGAAGAAAAGGTCCTGAATACCTAATCCATTGACAACCAGATGTTGCAATATTGCCGGTGATTTCTTTACAGGTGTGTAGGCTGGTCCAAAATGTAAATGACAGAAAACGGTTGACTTTAATAGTGCTCTGTCTCCTTTAAAAAAAAAAAAAAAAACTAATACAACTCAGAGCACCTTACTGCTTGTACGCATTAGAGGAGGGATTCATTGGAATTCCCTGGGCGCAATTGTGTCATGGGTGGCGCCTGTCTTGGGTTGCACTCCCTTGCAGTATCAGCTTGTAATCCTGCCAACGTTATGCTCCTGCAAATAGAGGCGGCACAATTAGCCCTGGGCCCCATGGGCGAGGTATCCCAGGCACTCTTTTTTTAGTTCTATGAGCGCGGGGGCAGACATTTTGGTTGCGGCCAGGCTCCAGAACTATACCCGTCCCCGTTCGCGTGCTTTGACGGCTTCCCCGTCGCTGTCAGGGAGCAATGAAGTCAGCTGGGATGGTTGCCGCAGCTCAGGCTAAACGAGGGGAGCTGAGCTGATAAGCCCCGGCTATTAATCTTGTCACCTGCAGCCATTTCCTGCTAAAGTTTTTCCTCTGCTCACAAGATGATCTCTACGGAAACGCACGGGCGTTCTTCAGCTATCCCGGTAACTGCAAAGTGACCCTAAAAATGCTTTACCCTAAAATACTAGTCATGCTTTCTCAGTACCAAAATGCGAGGTGTGATAGCATTCATCTTCTGCCAATCACTCAGGATAAGAGGTGTAAAGCTGTAAAGTTACATGGAATTGGAGGAATGTTTTTAAGTTTACATTTTATTCATGTATTATTTATTTATTTATCCAGAGCGATGTATCAACAGTGCAGATGTTTTTTAGGACACTGTCAGCAGTTTGGACAGCATGTTGAATGCACCACGTCTAAATCCAAACTACCTACTGCAACTACTGTCTAGATATCTGGCTAAATGGGGGGAAATGTATGTGCTTCTAATGGCAATGATTGTCCAAAAACATTGACTTCAGCGATACATCATGACTTGGTGTTTTATGTTATTTTATGTGACTAGTGACAATGTAAAGTTAAATAACCTTGTATGCCCCTCTTTGGCCTACGCCCACAGTACTCTGTCATCCAAGGTGTCCTGGTTACTGCTGGAGTTGGAGCAGCTGGAGGTTTAGATGGTGGTGTTAGGACACAGAAGTGCTGAAATCGACAGCAGAATGCAGGCATTCCATATTGCACTGCGAGCACACAACATCTGGGAGATGTGCCTCTAGGCTGCTTGGCAGTTAAGCAGAGATCTTGACCTTCTTTCAGAGTTTATTTTTCTGGCTATGACTGAAGACATGAGGAAAGGGGATGTTCAGTGTCGAGCGGAAAAAAGAGTAACTCTGGGTAGAGCTCCTTTGTTACCTACAAAAAGTCTTTATGCATTGGAGATTGGTTTACCCTAACCTTTTAGGTACCTTGACTCCTGACACCTTGGACTTAAATCACCAACCTTGCTGCCTTCCTACAGCAATACAAAATTAACAAAAGAGAAGCTGGGATGAGAAATCCGAGGTTAAATCCGAAGCGAGTGAATCCAGGGTCAATATTAATTAAACAAATTGCATCATCAGAATATGAACCAGGTGTAATTATTACCAGCGTGTAAGATCAGAGAATGATGTAGTGACACTTGAAAAATTCAAAATTGCTGATATCACGTGGTGACATCTTCCAAAAATCAAATAAACACCCTGAATTTTGTGTAATACTCTAATTTCATCTTTTTACTATTGTCGACAGAGTTTGTTTGTCAGGCAAGTATGTTACTGACATACCACAGGGGGATGCAATGCAATCCTGACTGTACTGGTATTTAAACTAAAAGCACTAAAGAAAAAGTTTACAGAAATCTCCATTTTATAATTAAAATAAATAAAAGAACAAATTAAATTAAGAACACTTTGTATGAAAGCAAGCTTACTCTGCTCCCATTTATAGCTCACCCTACTACCCAGTCAGAATAATCAGCACATAATCTTTATATGAGATTCAATGCCGCATTGAGGCTGATTACTTTTCGTGTGTAGAAGGTTATCAACCAATGAATAGTTGCATGAGCAAAATTAAACTTGCAACTCCTAAAAACATACTGGCGAAGAGCTAGTGCCCTATCGCACTACGTTACTACTAGCAAGTATCGACATTAACTGAATGTTTTTTATTGAAAACATGATGGGTGAAAAAAGTACTGAACAAAAATGGAATGTTAATTACTGCAAATGCAGTTGTTTTTGCAACAAGTATGCAGATTGGGAAGGGCAGTGGTTTCATCTAGGCATGATTGGACCAAATGTTTTTCATTCCTGCCACAGATTTCCCATCAGGGCTTTATCCGTGACCAATAAAGGGCATTCGCTTTCCTCCTGCTAAGCATCTCCAGCATAGCTTCAGCCTTGTGCTCAGATTTTCTGAAGCAGGTATTCCTTTAGTATTCACCATTTGTATTCCTTAAGGATTCTCCATCCATTTTACCCACAATCCTGACAAGCGTCTCAAGCTTATAGAAGTAATGTTGCGCTTGCTCAGTTGCTGAATATTGCCTCCCCAGGTAGGAAGGTTACTGAAGGTTTTTCTGCAGCAATACTGCTGGAATATAGCTTCAATAAAGAGCCAAATGGTTGTGTAGTCGTAACTCGTATATTCACATATTTCATATTGATGGAAAATAGATATGTGCTTGTATTTAATCTATAATATGCAATTTAATTAGCAAAATAAAACTTCAATTTGCAGTTTTGCCAATTTGAAACTTTGGTTTGTATGAGCATTGTTTTGATATGGTCTCCTACTTGTGACAACAAAACTAGATTTCACAAAACTCTATAATAATTACAATTATTAATATGAATCTAAGAAAACTCAAATGAAAACTAAACGAAAAAGTCATTAATCATCAGGATAAACAAAATGATTGCTGAAACAGTTGAGGATATGTCTAAATAATCAGAAAACATGAAAAAAATATTTGAAATATCAAACTTTGAAACACAGCAACACAGTAACTCGCTAGAAAGACACCTCTACCCGAATACTTCAACGCATTAGCAGAAGGATAATAGAAGAGAATTATTAGCAAGCCAGACAATTTAGCTAATCTTAGCTAGCTTGGCTCACTAGCAAGCTAATCAGCTCTGACTTGAATGTGAAAACAACATAACAAGCTAGCTTTATGGAAACTGGCGGTATTCATTAGAATTTGCCAGAAATCGTAAGTTTCACAAGTGCGATCTTGCACAAACATTTGATAATAATCAATGAAATATACTGTGTGGCAGCTATGAATGACTTGAGACTAACTTTTTCGGAGATTGCCTTCCTTTTTTCGTGATCAGCAGACAGGAGCAAAATAGTCGTTTGAAAGAGTTCTCGGGCAAACAAACACTCCAGGGAGGATAACATAATGAGTTCACACGTTCTGATTGGACAGACATATCCTTGATTGTTTCCATATTCTAGGTAATACATAGGGGATCATGACAACTGCGCAGCCACTCAAGACAACCGGGGCCATTTCCTTTCCTTGTGTTTCGCCTCTAGGGCCTGAGCCTATGCACATGTTTTCATAAAGGAAAGGGTCTGGTTGCCTGGCTCTTTATTGGTGTTGTTCTTCTCACACTGCTCTGACTGTCAGTTGAACAATGAGCTGATGAGCGGTTCCATTCCTTTGGGGGATTCCTCAGGCTCACATTCTCTTCTTGTGGAAAACAGAGGACAGGGACAGAACACCAGAAAGGCAATGCCCCCCTCACAGTACCCCCCCCCATAGTACTTCTCTCATAGTATCACCCATGAGAAGTACAATTATATAAGCTATTTTTTTGCTCTTCGTCAATCCCTACAATTCCCAGTTCTATGTTAGTATCAAAAATAAGCCAGTATTTCTATCTATTTTACCTACATATGTCTAGAACACCACAGCGTCAGTTATGACGTATGGTAATAGATACAAATACACACATATTTTGCTCACCTGTGATTATGTACTATGTAGTAATAGATCCAAATTATGTCACATTTTCCATCACCAATTTTCTTTGGTTCCCGAGTCACAGTACCAGACACACGAGAGAAAGAAAGTGATTAAACAAACTTAATAAAAAACTTAAAAATGACCAAAGAGGGCTGGATGTTGTTCTGAAAACAAACAGAGCTTTTCAGTACTTCAAATCTTTTTTCCTCACGATAATATGAAAGTAACTCAGCTTAAACGCGGTGATAAATGCAAGTTACCCATTCGCTTTTAAAGTCTGTTTCAGTCCATTGAGGGAAGTTTATCGTAGTTTGAGCGAGACACATGTGTTTGTTTTTTAATTTTCACTTTTAAATCCCAAGCCTTTACTGACACATAAAGTATACATTAGTAGACAACTGCTAATAACAATCTGTCTGCTGTCAGATTTCTACTCAGTTGCTGAATAGCTCTAGATAACCTCAATTTTCTTTTAGGCCTTTCAACATCTTCAGAAAGCAACACTTCCTCAATTGTTGACAGAAAGCAGAACTATATAATGGGTATGCTCACTCGTTTCTGCCTACTAAAGTCTAATCTTTTCGCGATTGGCTCCCTTCACAATATATGAGAGGTGCACAGTATACTTTCGGCAGCATTTTGTCAACCTGGTTTCTCGTGAACTCGATTTCCCAGGCCAATATCACAGAGGAGGACAGGCATTTGGCAGGAAGAAGCCCTGAAGTCAGTGCCAAATCGGCTTTCATCTAGCCTGGCTGATTTTTCCCCCTGATTTCACATTGGCTTCAGGAGTGAAAAGCCTGTCGGCTTTGCAAAATATTAAAAAAATAGGTACCAGTAATCCTTTTCTGTGATTCCTGTAAATGGCTTGGATTGTGATGATTCAGTTTACCTATCATTTTTATTTTCTATCCTGTAAAAATCTTTTTAAAGGCTGTTGGCTGGTTGCCTTTTTTGGCTTTGTTTTTCCTAACACATGCGAGGCCTCGAAGCTTTTTTTGACATCTTTTGACCTGCTGGACAGTCTCGTGACAAGCTCTTCCAAAATATGAAAAATTACACAGAAATTTTAATTTACTGAATACGTCTATGCTCTGAGAATTTGGAAAGACCCTCTAGGAGGACATCAACAGTGCATCACCATGCAGTATATTGGAGTATAATTGACTGATAAATTTACATTTAAATTGGTCTTCACAATTGTCTGACCTGACCATGCAACGAATGACTTTCGCTATCCTGCCACTGAGATCATAATTATTAGCATTATTATATCCCAACCTGGGTGCTTGGAACACAGTGATTCCCATCATGCATACTGTAATTCAATTGGTCAGGTGTCATGTGTTTTTGTTTTTGTTTTTCAGTTTATTTTTTACCTTTTTGTGCCCTGTTTTCCAAAGGAAAGTGTCCCTGGTGCACATTGACGTATTTGATCCCATGGAAGCTGTTCCTGCTATAAATAGGCCCTGTGTGTTTGTGGAGGAACCCTTTCCATTTTTGGTACCCGAGGGCTAGGTTTTAAAAAGCAATGTCCATAGTGGACGGTCATAGCCAGCCAGAAATAGGGTTCGGGAAGATGGGATAGGGGGTAGGAGTCATTTAATTTCCATTAACAACTCTTTAAGGAAGGTATGAAACTGTGCCACATTTAGCAAATCAATAAAGGTTGGCCATTGCCAGACTGAAGTGTAACTCGGGCAAATAGACAATGATATATTTTGTAGACAAGGAAAACCAAATGAACTTAGTGAACACCGGTTCTAATTATTTATTGAAATGACAACACAAACGATGCAAAACTTACAGCTGTCATGACGGGCGTTAAAGACAAATAAGTGTTGCACATTAAGGAGGAGATCCTCCTTAAAAATGTTTTGAAGGGATCTCATGTGGGCCACTGCCATGTTCTATTTCCGTGCCCCCCTCCCTCGTGTACATAAACAGAGACACACACGCAAAGGGCACACAGGCACACCTAATAACTGCCGTCTTGTGTCACGGACTGCATTTCCCCTATCGACGGAGTGTATTGACAAAGCATTGAAGGTATAGTCAAGTGCACCCCTCGTGTCTGAGGCAGAGGTTGTTAAGACACCACACCAAACAGAAGATTTACCACCCCGTTAAAAAGATGTCCTTCGTTACCTCCATGAACATTTAGATCATAGTTTGAAATTTTCACATGAAACAGGAGATACCTATAATTCAGGTTATACTGTATGCTTTAATTGGTGAATAGAGGACAGGTAAATATTAGTGACGACAGTAATGAAAGTATTGACATATGAAAGATAAAAAAGGCACATACACAAACACAACTGACATACAATCCCCGATAAGCCTATCACACCCCTATAGACACTATACACTGGAAAGAGGACGTCCTCATTCCATCGAGTGAACACAATACCCTGACTCACCCTGGCATTCAGCCATCGCGAGACATGTGGAACAAAAACGTGTTCCTCGGGAGGAGGGAGTGTTCTTTCTGAGGTGGGAACGGCGGGGGGAAGGCGGGGGGAGTCTTAAAATAATCACAGGCTAAAAAAATATAAATAAATCCTCTGTACTGCGAAGTATTCCTCACAGCTCTCTTCCACATCTGCATCGACATCAAACCTTCTGCCTGTTTCAATCAGTCAGTTTTCAAAGTGAAGAGATGTTGGGGGATGTTTACATGGGAGTTCAATGCTCTGAACTATTTTTGGGAAAAATGAATGAAATGAAACATAAAATATTAAAGGTGTCGATAGGCACCTTACCATCTGTCATGACCTTGTTAAAAAACCAAATCCATGCTGTCAATATCATGTCCATCTCTGTGGAAATATCCGTCACATTGTTTAGTCTACCTTCTATAAAATAAAATAATTGAAACAGATTAGTTGGTATGTGCTTTTAACACGGTTCCTACTACTCTGCTGCGAACCAAATCTATTATTTATGGTGCATTTCTCTCCAAACAATATTCGGGGAGTAAAAGATGGGCCTTTCTCTAAGCCTCCAAATCCAGAGAGACACTGCGATCTGTGTCTCAGGCAGTGGCGCTGAGCGTTGCGCTCTCCAAGGGACCCTCCATCACACACTGTGAGCGGAGGCCCGACTCTGCTATGAGCAGAATAAAGACCATTATTTGTCCATGCCAGGTGCATAAAGCCAGCCTCTGGAACAATGCTCAGAGGGGCTGGCTGAGCCAGATGAAGGGAGAGGCGTCTCTTTGTGCGGACAAGTCGGGTAGCGCTTCAGCTCTGTGGTACGCTGTGACTAGCCTCCTACCCAGCAAAGATACAAATGAGCTGATGGTAAACCACACGCGGGTGTGATGTTGAGAGTTTGAGCACAAGTAAAAGTGAAAAGGGATGGTCGCTCCATATTCTGTTCGCTTTACTCGAAGCTATTGCTCAGCTGACATGAGCCGTTTTTCCTGTGTGCTGTCTGTTCTCATTCAGTGAGTTTCAGAAACTGGAGTTCTGCTTCTAACTATTACCAAAGATCGGACATCATTGAATTAACTGCAGTGCTTAAAATTCTAAAACTGAATATACAAACTTGAGTGAGAGAGAGAGGAGAGGAGAGAGAGAGATGGAGAGGGACCCAGATGGACAGCGACTTAGAGACGAAGTCACGGGGCAGTTAAAGAAATAGTATAGAGAAGGTGAGGAGAGAAGAAGCAATATGGGGAGAGGCAGAGAACAGCTTTTACCCATCTCCCCCGGTAAAAAAGGAGATGGTATCAAACGGCCCCAGAATAACAGATCTATTTTTGGGTGCCTGCAAAAGTACACAGGGACGAGTGAAGGGCCCCCATGTGGGGGGGGGGGGGGGGGGGGGGGGGGGGGGGGGGGGGGGGGGGGGGGGGGGGGGGGGGGGGGGGGGGGGGGG
>JAOYSI010015250.1:0-36506 GCA_025775065.1 Hiodon alosoides | reverse complement strand
CTTATTTTTTATACGATCATACCGTTTTGGTGTAACTTAACAGAAGTGCAGGAATAAAGTTGGAAAACAGAATGGCCGTTTATTCCGTAATTAGCGTTTTATATAACAGCTGTAGCTTCCCAGTTTGAGAGCCGCGTGTCAAATGACTGTGCAATGGCGGCCGCGGGGGGTGGGGGTTTGATGGCAATAGAGTAACAGTGGACTTGTTCAAAACCTCCCCAAAGCTGTCTGGGGCACTAAAATGTCTTAACATGGTAGGGTATGAATGAAGCACATTTCATAAAAAATTCGTTTTATCTGAAGTCTTTAGTTAAGGAATAGTGACAATGTATTAAAAAAGTCCAAATCTTCTGATATTGTGATAGTATCGAATATAGGCACAACCCTAGTTCGTTCTACCAGCAAATTTTAATCCAGCAGGCAGAAGCAAATCAGGCTTTTAATAAATTATAAAATTGTACTGCAGAAATTCTCCAGACAGCAGACTAGTAACAATGAGAAATCTTTGATCTCGTTTCACATGTAGACAACAGAATCGTCCACCGTAAAGCCACCTGACTGGAAAGTCATTTGATATTTCTGCAAAATGGATCCATGAGCTCTTTAAGGAGGAGCGCCTCTCAGATGCACTGTGCGCAAACAGAACGGCCTGGCCATACTCCCGGCTGCCACAGAGTCGGGAGCGATGAAAAGTGACAGGAGGGAGGGAGGGAGGGAGGCGAGAGAGAAAGGGAGGGGGCGGTGCCAAAGAAACGCCAGAACACCGGGAGGCCAAACACCGTCTGGGCCGAAGGTCAAGCAGAGCGCCCCACTGCAGAAACTGGCAATGTGCCGATTCCAACCGCAGGTAGATGTTAATGCATGAGGGAACAGGGGGACAAGCAGCAAGCAAAACAGGAGAGAACTTGCTAAAGCCACTGTGTAGAAAGTGAACAAGCCCATGTGGAGACACAGGAGAGGTAAACAGAACCCTCCAACCACTCATCGCTGCGCATTGCCTGGCAACTGCGCCTAACAACAGCCCCCCCACCATCCTTAGAAACATGAACAATCTGGAGTGTCTTCTCAGCTATTCAACTGCACACAGCAGTTCCCTTTTATTATTCATACTGTATTACAACTGCTACCACAGTTACAACCACCGTTAATTAGAATGAGGGGAGGGACTCTGTCGTAAGCTTCTCAAATGCATGAATAGTGCTTCAGAAGCTGAACAGCGGCGTAGGCTTAACCCCACGCGGTGAGCGTGCTTGACTGATGAAGTCCGAGACAGCACAACACCATTCATCGCCGGCTCCTATCTAAACAGCACGAAGGCTGCATTCACGTCAAGCAGCTTCTTTAAGCCCAACAAACCTCATCCCGGTTTAACATTTACCAGACGTTTGTCTTCTTACCCCCAAAGCAAAGTCCTCCCCTAGCGCCACGTCACAATGAACGATACATCCCTACCCTGGAGAGACACCTGTGCTGTGCCTCAGCTGACGTTGCACAGGCCTGGTTATACTACACGGGGCAAAGCAGCAGCCAATCAATTTATTTAACACTGTTCGTATTTTTAGGCATGCTGAAATACTGGGTATCTAAATGGCAGGAATCGGTATGAGTCTGCTAGATAGCAGGAGAATGTAAATTAAAATGGTAAAGGCTTTGGGACAGGCAACCGGCCCTCTGGTACACTCAGTACAGTGCCGCGAACAGGACACTTCTGTCCCCGATTAGCAAAGGACCTGCACCCTTCCAATCTTACCATCATGCATCAGATCAATGCTGACCCATTTTCCGGGAAATTCCCATAATCAATTCGAATGCTGACTGACTAATGGAAACAAGACATGCAACATCAGTCTGTCTAGGTCATGTGTTAGATGCTAATTTAAGAAGAAGGATATATTTGTAATTTAGCAGCCACTACATTGATTACAGCGATAAATCAATATCCACTATAAGACCTCGTTAGTATATTTTCAGAGGAAGTATAGGCTATTTTATTGTAACTGCAAATAATCCTAACTCTTAGCGACAAGTGACAAATGTCAGGCAGTATGAAGCTTTTATCTCTGACATGCAGTAAACTCAGCGGAAATAGTTTGCCTCAACTGAAGTAGTAATGCAAGAAATGAGCAGGACGGGTCTTGTGAAGTGTATCCCCTGCCTGGTCGGGGCTGAACACGGAACGCTTGCAGGCGAGTCGTGGATGGAGAATGACAGCTTTCCCTGCAGGTAAGTGCCGTCTCCAGGAGGTCAGCTTAACAAGGGGTACCTCTAAATTCCGCAACACATGCCCATTTATTTTTGGGCACCATTACGGAGTAGCAGAAAGGAAAATGGATTCGATATCTGAATTTACAAATCCCTGGAGGAACGGCACCGTCGTTTAAAGATAAATCAGTCCAAGGTTAGAGGAAAAACTATCAAAGCATACTTGATTAGGAAAAAATGTTACTGTCATTAACAGCAACTGGACAATCTGTCTAACGGGCCGTTCCTGGGTACTGTGACATGTTATTGCCGGATGCTGCTCCCCTAATATCAGAGCTCATACAGACGTGACAAGTCACTTTGAGGGACGTTTAATAAATCACCGAGCACAAACGACACTTCAGTGCCACTATACAGTCAGAGGTGAGTTTTCCCAAGGTCCCTGATGCACTCTCCACTGGCTCTATATTCACCAACCCTGCACAGATGGGGCCTTGCACCCAAACAAGAAGAAAACTGCAGACTGATCAGCGGGCCTGCAGTGGTAAAGCTGACGTACTGTCACCTCAGAGCGTCTGCAGTGAGAGTCAGACTGGGGTCGCGGTTTCCATGTGAGAGAGCTGTCCGCAGGGATTAATGTGGATATTCGGCTGCTGCACTGGCATTCGCACGCCATAACCTTCACTGTGTTTATATCAGTTCCTTAATCCACGCCATTTTCCTCGAGCTTTCCCAGGAAAATGAGGGCATGCATTGACAGAACAGTAGTCAGGAGAAAAGAATGAAAAGAAACGGGATTTAAAGGTTCACTCCCGTTCCTCCACGCATGTTTGCTCTTGTTACCAGACTCTTTGTGGGCTCATTTTCCTTTTCATTAAGAGGGATCTTTTCCTGAGCAGTCAAATATCCCAAATATCAATGTGTCTGGCAAACAGTCTAATCAAAGACAGTTTCAAAATGGAGCTAAATCCTTTTGGGCCCAATGCCGTTTTAGCAAAGGATAAACCAGCAGACACCATTGTCAGGAAGGAAACGCAAAGGCAAACAGACACACACAAGAAAGCCTTTTATTAAAATATGAGCACCAAAGTTATTTTAGGACAAAGCTACAGTATTCGTGAACCCGTTACAAAGGACAGGCGCTCTAGTTTGGCTCTCTCCCAGATAACATCCAATCAATGTTTTCCGAAAAATATTTAGCAACAACCAATAGTGACTGCTCCAGGACATTGTTTGAGATGTCACCCATTTTACTGTCACAAGCCACCTCCCTAATATCTTCCCTGAAACAGCCTCTTTTATAACATTCAAATACTTTCCACATTACCCTGTGTATCAGCTACGTTCTATAGCGTCGCACACTATGAGATCATATCCCACAGAGTTAAAAAAAAAAAAAAGATGAAAAAGATGATAACCTTTTTTCCCATTCCATTCACCTGAAATGAACTCGCCAATTGCCTAACTTGAACCACCAAATGGTAAGAACACTCAGTAAGGCAAACTTTCTTGGCAAAACTGGAAGCACATTGATTGGGCTTCACGTGTTTTATTTCACAATTTGATATCCCAGTATTCTCCTTTTGCTTTCTGTTCCTAATAACAGCAAGACTTTTCAGCCAACACATTAAGTCTTTTCAATCAAGCTTTCCATTGCAGGAATACTTCTCAATCCTACACAAAAATGATCATATAAAATTTTGAGTGTCAAAATGACCATTTAATAAAGTTGAGGGATAAGTGACATTCTTATACTTGGGGGAAAAACAACAACTGACAATTGAAAATAACCTAGCTACAATTCAGAATCCAGCTCATAACTGTGCAAAGTAGCCCTTCTAAGACACACAATTACGCTCCAATCTTCGATACACACAGTATTCAAAAAGCGTGGTAAACAAATGGGGCCAAAAAGTAGTCCGAAGAATGCTAACATTGAGGGAGACAATCCTTAAGGAAACCGAATTTTACTGCCACTCTGGCTGCTGGACAACCATAAAGTAAACAGGGGTCGCTCATTGCCGTCGCCACTGTTAGAGAACGGCCTTTCAATGTGAAAAACCCTCGCGCACCCCCATGAAATATGGCAACCGCGCAATTTGGAGCAGGAACTCGAAGGCGGCCCATATTGTTCTCCCCCATTCACTCCATGAAAGGCTGCTGACAAATTCAGAGGCGGTGCCAAGTACAGCAGCCGTTTAAAAAAAAAAAAAAAAAAAAAAAACACACGTACAACAACCTCAAACCCTGCTTGGACGCACATTCAAAAAATGCTGTACTGGAAATTTGTAACGTCGCTACAATACAATAGCCTGCGCGTCTATTTCCTTGAAACTACAGCAGCAACACTGCAAAATGGAGGCAAAAGGTACTGGAATGCTAACAGGATAAATTTGAAGTGCAGAACTGGCTTATGTTTCTGTTCAGGTTATACCTACCAATGCCACACCAATTTTTATAATGGTTTTTTTGGAACACATTGATGGTAAGGAGCCATTACTACCATGCTTTAAAGCTTAGATTAAGTATTTATTCCAGAAGTTACACCACCTAAATTTTAACAGTATCGAGGAACCTTAAAGACAACGTTTCTAAGGTTTTAGCAAAACGTTTTAACAATGGCTTCTTTAAAGCCTAGGCTCAGATTTATAAATTTAAAAAAAGCAATGATACGCTTTACATTATTTCCAGGAAACATCCATATCACAAAGCTGTAAGAATGGTAACCAATATTGCCCTTGTACCACCTTTGTGGTTTGCATCATCACCCGTTGTTTAAATTTAGACTGAAATGCCTCAGAAAGTCCAAAACTTGACACTTTGACCTCTCAATGAACTCTCAGGTTGACAGCTCCAACTGTCAACACAATCACACAAATCAATGCCATCTCCACACACAAATGAACGGAGCCGTATGGTAAAGAGCAGGAACCCTTTTCCTGCTGGGATAATGGCCCCCTCTCTCTCACCTTGAAGTTGCTGGAGTTGACCCAGGAAGTGGCGATGCCATCCACCATCCTGTCCAGCATGGTCTGGTCCTGCTCTAGGTCGTGGGACTTCTCCTTGTCCGCTACGTACTCTATGATCTCCTGGCCCACCTGCAGCCGTCGCCCCACGTCTTTCTGCGTCACCAGCGCCATACAGTGCTCCATGCTGGGATCCATGGTCCCCCCACCGTTCCTAAACAACTACTGGTCTAGGCAGCGGAAAAAACGAAAAAGCCGATCGAAAAAACGTCCGCCCCGAGAAGGAAAACTTTAATTAAATAAATAAAAGAAAATCTCTACTTTTATTTTTATCCCCGAGAGATGAGCCCTATATTTGCCGAGGGCTAGCGTGAAGCCGTGCCCTGGAGATCCAAGCTTAAGAATGGCAACAATGTACCATGTGCGTCCGGGCAGAGCAGCTGCTTGGGAGGGGGGGGGTTCTCTTTTCTTCCTGGGAAAGCCCAGAGCATGCAGCTTAGGAACAGCGATCCTGGCGGCTGCAGTAACTGGAGATGGAGGGGGCGCTCTTCATAACTCAGTGGTCCATCGCTCCCAGGCGGTCCTACAGCGGGACACATGAGCAACATTTAATACAACCCCACCCCTCCGCAGAAGGCAACACGACCACCTTCCACTCACCACCATGACAAATAGACCGGTGGTCGCACAATGCAACACATATATGGCCAGCTGACACAAATCTCTTCAGAACAGAAATGTACCCTCTTTTTTTACACAATATTAGCTCCAAACATTAGCAGCTTTACGAAACTTTATTCCAGTTAAAGTCTATGTCCATGTAAAATAAAACTCAAATGGGGATGACTGATTTTGCAAAATTCATCTTGAGTATTTCTTGTTTTTGACTCTTGCAGAAAGAAAAAAAAAACCAATACATATCTGCCGTATTGACAATTTTATAAACTACATTTAGTCATAACCCTGAATGAAAAGCCCCTAGTAAGTAATGCATTCCCCTTCTTCCCCAACGCTAACACAATGTTATTACAACGTTGTGGATGTGTGTCCATCATCGCTCAAGATTCCATGCCTCCTCCTGTTTTTAACAAGCTGAATTTGTAGGATGGAGTGTATGACAGTTGATGTCTTTTTGCTGTATCCCTACAGACCTAATGGATCATAGGTGGAATGGGGGGCTGGGGGTGCATCACGATATTTGATCAATTATATCATATTACTTACCAAGAGAGGCAGATCACCCACGCAGTACCTTCCCATTAACGGATCATGAAATAACGTTTTAATTAAGCCCACACCAACCCACAACTTTCCGCATTGCCCTCTCTCCTTTTAGGCGATTTAAGCTCCCAATCGACGGTGCCACAAGCATTTGGAATTGGAAGTCAATGTGTTACGAATTCATCGGTTATTTGATGCAGGCAGAATGGAGTTGAATGTCAAATGTACCACGCATTATTGTAAACATAAGTTTAAAGAGGCAAGATTAGTAAATTATCAACATAATATTATTGAGTCTCATTAATACTCCACTCTAAGGTTATTGGGTGTTTGCTAGGAGACCAATAGCTATAAAACACCGTTAACTGGCTACCTGATTGATTAAGGAGTGGGCGCCTGAGAAGTCCGCTCCAAGTTGCGAATACGTAAGTAGGTTTACATGTCATTTTAGAAGCGCCATCTAGAAAAATGACAAATGAAATAACGGACTTATAGTAACGGCGAGAGACGCTTCAATTATAACCAAATAACTCGCGTTTATTAGCAAAGCGTTCCACAGCCCCACACCAGGCCTGGTTATTTACAGATGGGGTTGTAACGATGTGCGCTTAGAGTCCAGCATTTAGAACCACACAATCCTAAATCAAAATCTCAACAATGCAAGATTTATTAACAAAAAACACTATTACTGAAAACAAATTAATCGTAGCAATCTTGTGAACTCGGTTCAATTTCGATTATCGGTACATTTAAAATCCAATGTAGCTAACCAGATTAGGCGGTGTGGATTTTCACCATTGAAGCGTTCTACACTCGCCAGGCTGCAGTCCAGAAACAGCAGGACCTAGCTTAGCTAGCAAGCACAGCCGCGTCGTTGCTGTGACGCTAGATTTGAACGTAGCAGAGTAACATGACAAACGGACATTAAACACAAATAGTGCCATCGTATTAAATTACCACAAATATGTGATTGTTCCAACGACCTAAAAGCCGTTCGATTGATTTGCAAGTCAACCCCTCTACAGTGAAGTCTTCAGTTGGACGTTGAAAACAGATATTCATAGATACATTCTACATTACTATATACAAAGCCCGTGCGCTCATTAATTTAAAAAAAGTACCAAAAACACTTACCATTCCCGGCTCAGTGCTATCTAGTTAGTTCATTTAAAACTAGCTTGTCTACGAGCGCCCTAATTATTTTGCATTTAAAACAGCAGCACAAGGACCCTTTGCACCCCGAATGCTGTTGCCGCTGGACAAGAATGAAAAAGCTGTCGCGCACGCGCCGAAAAAAAATAAATAAATAAAAGAACTGCTGGCTGCGGACTGTTCACGCATCCTACCAGGTTGCTCATAAGGGTACCGAACAGTTTATATTCCACATTTAAAACAGTTAAATAAATAACCACACATTAGGCAACTTATTGAAATATTATTCCATTTATTTAAATCGTTAATGCTTTTTTCCGAAACGTCAGAAAAAGTTTTAACTCGCTTTTACTCAATTCCGGCCGATACGCGCATTCTATTCCATATTTGCACGCACGAGTTAGTACTGAAGATACGTTCAGTGAAGTTAAGTTGTTTAGATTCATTTGTCGTGTTATATAACGTTGGTCCCATGTCCAACGCAGATTGGGCAGTACGCCTTACTTTATACTCGTAACCGGTGGTGAACCGCATCAAAATATGTCCATAATAATCGATTTTGGGTATTGATCAGTTTGTCAACCATGCCAATAACTTTTAAAAAGTGGTGCACAACTTTTTTTCAAACCAAATGGAGGACATTGGCCCTCCGGGACCGGAGTCGTGCGCCACTGGCCAATGAAACCACGAAGTGTCAGAATAGGTTTTACGTATCATTCATTAGCAGACTTGAAAGCATGTCTCTATAGCACCACTTGGCGGTTACTCCTCAGAGTACCAGCCAATACACCACCTATAACACCGTGACTTCAAGAACGTAGTGGACCATTAAATATTGGGTAAAAACTCCAGTGAAAACTTGACACTTCTATCCTAGGACTAAAGTACCAAATGTGAACTTTTTTAATTCACTAGTTTTTACATTCAATAAATGTTCTGGTTAGGTTCTCAAGAACATGCTCACATTCACTTATTTTAGGATTTTTTTGTCACATTAACCTATTACTATCTACCCACCATTCAGCCTGACAAATCCTATGGAGCTAGGGAATACGAGGATTTAGACACTAGAAAGAGAAAGGTTAAACTCCCACCTTATGAAACCTCACCAGCCAAAACTGCCATGAAACTGAGCTCCAATCATAGCAGACACATTGGAGGTCCATTTATTACATTTAGAATGTATTATACATTCTACACCCCCCTCCCCCAATATGGTTTTCGTACAGTATGTCGCAAACAATAAAGACAATAGCATTATGTTATAGTCATAGTTGAACTAGTCAAAATGAGATGGCCAAATACAAAGCTTTAAGTTAAACATAAACCAACTGATAGCTGAAAGATCAACCTAAACCACATACTAAGTTCTCTCTTCAAATAACATGGTCCACCAAAATTTTACAAATATCCATGATTAAACTTCTCTATAGATTTTAATACTTCCCCAGACACCAGAATACATCACACAACACAGAATCACATAAGATACAACAGGTGAGTAATCATTGTGAATTTTACAATTGCACAATCCTGCAAGCATAACATGTCTGACTCTTCAGGCCCTCCTAAGAAAAAAACAAGTAGTGTGTGTATTAAGGAGAAGTACATTTCATTAAAAAACCGAAACCTTGCAAAGACCTCACAATTTGGAGAAAAGGAAACTCTACAAGTTATGAGTCTCAACGCATCCAAAGGCTGTCAATGGTAGTACCCTTTCGTTTCTTGGCCTTTCCTGGGCCAGGGTCAGATTAATTCAATTTTTAAAAATGATTAATCACACATTTACAGAAATTTTCACTATGGTGAGAGAATGGATCATAAAGAATTGTCCTCATCAGTCCTGAGTTTCACTCGTCTCCCCCTCTATGGAACTGACGGCCTCTGCTTGCTCATTGCTTTTTGACTTCTTTGGTGCCAGTGCAGCTTTGATAATGATTTCATCGTCGTCATCGTCCTCATCATCCACTTTCATTGACTTCCTCTTCTCCAATACAGATGGCGTGCATACCGGAGTATCATCCTCCAGACAAAAAGGAACACACACATGTTGATATACCAATTTGAGGCAGTAACTTACTTATGAAAAGTAAACATTTATCAGGCAATTGTGGGTACATGGGTTTCATCACGCTGCTATGCAGGCAGGTAATGAGCTTAATGTACCGCAGTTCTGTGGGCACAGTTATCTTAACCAAGACGACTGACAATATCTTGGCATATTTTCAGACTTTGCCACTTCACATTGCTTTAGAATGCAGAAATTGGGTTAATCTCAAAATAATTGGTCCATTCAATCAAACCTAAGTAAGGTCTCCTAGAAAAACGTTACAATTTCCTCATCCTGACCAATTAAACTACGTAAATTTTTATGTATAAATGGAATCCACAGCAAACAGACACACATAAATCCTCCTATGGTTAGCTTTAAACTAATACGTTTTGTAACAAATAAAAACATAAAACTGTTTTAAATGATATAAATACAGCTCCTGCAATAGAAATGTACACTTACTTGACTGCAAATTGATGCATTAGAATCGGATGACATTTTCTTCTTTTCTGGAACCTGGGAAGCCTTTACAAACCGAAAAAAAAAGTTAACAGATCAAAAAAAAAACTACTCCCCACTTACATTCAAAACAGATTTTGTAGGGCAGCAATCTGGCTGAAAACTTGGCGAGAACAAACTTACAAATCCTGGGAAATCGTAGTCGATGCCTTTTTCCTTTAGCCTCTTACGCAGCTTGGATTCTTTCTGTAGAAGTCTGTTAGTCATGCGCTCCACTTCTGTTGCCGTGCGCTTCCTGTTGTACCGCAGGACAGCCGGCTGCGATGGCTTGCGGAATTCTTTCTGAGACCCAACGAACATCCTTTCGTGGACCTTCTCAGCTGGGATCAGGTGACCTATTCATCGACAACAGCTACAGTAAACAAATTGCGTACAAACAGTGCAGTTTAAACACATCATGTTGACACTTACATTTTATCAGTCTTTCGCCCATGAGGTAGTTGTTCATGGTTTCTGCTACGATCTTGGCCACTTCATCACATTCAAACTCCAGAAATGCATAGCCTTTGCTTCCACCAGTCTGAAATAAAGAATAAATAAATGAATTTTTACAGTTCCACATTACTCTCAGTGGATAAAATTTTGTTCCAAGACAGATAACTGCAGAAGTTCTTTAACTGGGTAACTGTGGGCAAATGGGTTTTATTGTCCTGCTACGCAAGCAGGCAATAAGCTTAATGTACCACTTTGCTATGGGCACTGTTATCTTACCCAGTATAACTGGTATA
This sequence comes from Hiodon alosoides, assembly GCA_025775065.1. Taxonomy (NCBI): domain Eukaryota; kingdom Metazoa; phylum Chordata; class Actinopteri; order Hiodontiformes; family Hiodontidae; genus Hiodon; species Hiodon alosoides. The sequence goes on along the minus strand of JAOYSI010015250.1, from coordinate 25,665 downwards.
TAAAGGGTCATTTTCAGACAGTGCCATCACAAATTTGCTTTCTATTGTAAAGATGAAATTTATCCTAAATGTTAACACCTGAAGAAATATTTCCTCATGAAAAATTATGCAAATGAAGGCAAAACCAAAAGGGGAATTTTTATTAATTAAACTGAACATTTTAAAAACTCTCCAAATCACCTTTTTGCTGCGAGAAAGTCGCACTCTCAAGAGCTTTCCAAATTGGCCAAAATACTGTCGAAGTTGGGGCTCAAAGATTCCCGGGGGAAGGTGGCCAACATAAATCACTCCAGGGTCCAGCACCTCACACTAAAAGGACAGAAGGGGATTTAAGAACAATTATTAGATCCAACAAATCACTCGTTTTTGATTTACAAAAAAAGTATTTTTACAAACTGAAACAACAGCCGACGAGCTAAGCCGAAACATCGAGATTAAACTGGGACCCCCATTAGTTTGGCTGTTCAACAAAAACCATCATGAAGAACCTTCCATGACACCGGGTAAGTGCACTGTAAGAAAAGTTGCTACACGGGAAAAAAGTGAACACATGCAACGGAAACGCTTATGCGTAGTATTATTTCTGCCACACTAGTTTAATTGATGTCGTCGGCACCTTCTTGAAGTATTGTTCTGAAATTTAATACTAAAAAATGTTTTTTTTTTCTGAAAACCACATTCGCAACAATTTGCACGCACTTACCTTTTTGGGACGTTTTTTCACCTCTTGAACCTTTTTCTTGAATTCAGACTCTTGGCTCGGATTTAAAGCGAGTAGATTTTTAGCCGGCATGGCAGGGGTAAGTTCACTTTCGGTCATTGTAAAGTAAAGAAGTAAGTATTAACTTTGAAATACCAATTTTGCACTAACAAGACACTACCACATCTCATCAAATCTACGAGCACGTTGTGTCTCACCTTTAACCCGACTAACCAACGATAGATACATGAGAAACGTTCGTGTGCTAATAGTTTGCCTTAATTCTGTAAGCGCCACCTTGCGTAAGGAGGCTTAAATGTCTCCAATGAACATTTTCGTATGATATGTTCATATGTTTGACTGAGCTATGATGCAGTTAACGGCATTGGGGAAAATATCCCCAATGTTAAAAATACTAGCTGCAAAAAAATCACTACCTTGGTTAAACTTTAATTTTTAACTGGCGCCTCACGTGTAAAAATAAATTACCCAATATTTTAAAATGAGATCAGTGTGTTACTGAAAGCTATAGAGGGGCAATCGAGGTAGACGTTGAAGGGGGCGGACTATCTGTCATTTTAAATGACGCGTTAGTGTGCTGAATTCGCTCCTTCATTAAAGCGAGAGCGATTAGACCTCGTCAGGGCGCGTCCACATTAATCTGAAATGTCTACTAAGATCATTTACTTCACAGTCAATGGGAGACCAGAGCAGGCAGAGTTTCGAGACGACTGCCCAGCCCAGGATGTTAAAGGTAGGAAAACTATGAGAAGCATAGTTTTTATGTTTCACAAGGTTCTTTCATCCTTTAATTATTTTTAATATACTATTTTTAATACTTTTTAATTTTTAATACTATTTTAATTTGAAATAATACATATAAAAGTATATGATATTCTTACAAGTATGCATTCCAGAAGTTGTAAATTAAGTTTCGTAGTGGATGACAGATAGATGATCTAGGGGTTTCTAGGAGTTGTTTTTAGAGTTCAAGCAAGATCATATTCACCCAGAGATTCCAGTGATTACATTTTATTAGCATATTGGAGTGTTTTAGTGTTAAACCATTTTGAGACTGATTGTATGATAAGTATCTCTTTTTTTATTCAACAATTGCCACAAGGATACAGCTCTATTAAATGAAACTAGCCAAATAACTTCTGGTGTCACAATTCCGAATGTCATGGGATAATGAAAATCTGTGAAAAGTGGTATTTAATAATTGTGAATTGCGGAAGGAATTGCAAGTTTATTTAAATTATACTGGGGATAATAATTCAGAACAATGTAAATCTACATACAATGGGGGAAACGCAATATGTCCTTGTGAAACATTTATCACAATATAATTTTGTTAGGCACTTACTCCACTTCGTTACTATGACATCATCTTTGGACACTTTGCGCAAGTAAAAGTCTTAGAGGTTTCATAAAAATTATTAAATATTATATCGGATGCCTCCTTCAAAGGAATAGGTAGGAATGCAGAACTACTACCAATTTGTTTAAATATTGTCAGACACTGGTTATCTGTTATCATCTTTTACAGTTTTGTTTTTCTTCCAAAAACAACAAAATAGCCACTTTAGGGAGACTCTAAGGAGCGAGATGACCCCAGGTATGTTGACCTACGGAAAACATGCCATGATACCTTCAGAGGGAAAAGCACTAGCAAGTCAGGATACTGTTACGGACCAACAAGATATTGTTAAATCTACTGGCCATTGAATAAACTGGATTTTAGAAAATCTTGATTTGTAAAGAAAGAAAAACAAGCAGATTTTTGAGAGGTTCCTGTAGCCTGAGACGCAGGTGGTGCTGACAGCCTGTTCTTTAACTCGAGGACGTTGCTTCAGAATCAACATCTGGTGCTCTCAGTGCACTCAGTCAAACTTGTCCCCCAGAAATAAGCCAGTGACCCGAGGCGATCTCACTGGCTTGTTGGCCCATGTGATGACTTTACCCAATAGCAGTGAATTTGGACAGGGTCTGTTTTTAAGAGTTGCCAGGGTGGGACATTTTAGTCCCGTGGGGTGAACCAGGAGCCCCTTAGTACTGCACTCAAATTTGTAAACAGAAGTCTGATTCTTAAACGGCTCCAGAGGGGACTATGAGCCAATAGTGCCAGCATATAAGGAATGCAATTCAATGAAGTACTCAATGAAGTAGTGGAAAATCTTGTCGCTGTTTTTGTGAGTATAGGCAGCAAATAACAAAAAAATGTTTTGAAAAATCTTTTCATACACCCATACACACTCGCATACACCGAGTGGCCACATTATTAGGTTTTTCACGCACGACTGTCATGGGTGTATTGTGAATGGTCCTACACCCAAAAAAACATAATGTGTTGTTAAGGCCAAGCACCAAAAACCATTCTTCTTTGCTTTGTCTTACATCCAGTACAAGGACTTATTCTAGACTTAATGAAAAGAAAACAACCCCCCCCCTCCCCCCCCTGCCCATTATCCAATAGGCATGCCTCTTTCGTGCCTGGGGATTGTTCCTTTGGTGAATTTTGCTATAACTCTAGGTACAGCGAAATCACAAGCTTTAGATGACCATCCTAATAGGCTTTATTGAAGTACTATTCACAAAACATCCGCCTCCAATCAGCAGATATAAACCCCTTTCAAAGAGCACCTGGCCTTAATGCAGAGCATTTCAAAGGCCTGTCGTGTCTTTGCTGTTTAACTATGAATGGGTCCTTTTGTGAGCGATAAAATGCGCTGCAGGTCCACATCTTTCTGACTGGATGCACCAAATCCTGCTCATAACGATATTGACCTTAGTATTGTACATTTCTGATCTGATCCGGTAGGGCAGACCCAATGGTATACCCCATTGTGATGTCCATTTATCTAACATCATCATTACTATTATTATTATTATTGATTGCTGCAGATTCCCTGAAAATCGTATTAGCTGCAGAAATCAAGGCTATTTTTTAAAAATTTAGTTGGGAGAATCCTGCCTTACTTACGAGTTATAATCAAAGTTTCACATTTTACATATATATTTTTTAATATATGTTTATCATCACTGTTCTGTTTGTCTGTTGATCCTTTTTGAATGGAATCTGGCACCTCTCTTCCTTCTTTATTGTAAAATTATTCAGCAGTTTTGTTGCTGCTAACTGTTCAAAATACCTGTATAATTATAGGCACAAACTGTATTTATTAAGCTGAAATAATACATCCATGGAACGTAGAATTATGTTTTGTGGTTGCCATTTGCAAAGTGCTCCTATTTGTAAGTAAATACATGCTTATTGATTATTGTGTATAAAAAAGAGGAAAAAATGGTTGTGAAGTCATAAATGTTGCGTTTAGGTATTGCTAAATGTGTTATGTGTTGCGTTTTCTTAGATTTTTACTTTGGATATACAGTACACAAAGAAAAGCAACTTGCTAATTTTGGTTGGAAGAATTATATTTAAACAAATATTTTGCTTTAATCCTAGACACTACACTTCTGTTCAGCTTTTATTTTATACTATTTTAGCAATTATCTTTTGTTTTGTTTTGTTGCCGCTATAGCAATTAGCACATAATCTATTTAAAATCAATTTAGTGCTTTTATATTGCCAGGATTATACGACTTTAATTAATATTTCTCCAATTAAGAAAGCTTTTGGGCCTTGGAAAATTGAAATGCTCATTAGTTTAATGAGCTTATTGTAGCAAGTTAAGCTTGTTAGTGGAATGCATGGTGTAGCAAGTCTTCCTGGAACTGGATCTATTGTACCCAGAGCTGAGGAGGGGTTTGCACATTGTGGAGAGTAGTGAAAGTGTCCCCCCTGTCCACAAGTCCACAACAGTAGTGCCTTGGGGGTTCGTATGAGTAAATTGTTCAGTCTTAAAAATTCAGGATAACACAAAATCAAGAGTCACAGATTTTGTGATTATTGTAATACTAAATTAAATACCCCGCGCAAATTTGAACCACAACCAATTATAGAGTGTTAAATTACCAGTTTAAAGTGTTGAATGCCCTGAACCTCTCCATGTGTGGTGGCAGGATTCCTGCAGTGAGCATGAGCAGAGTGAAAGATGCTCCTAGTGAAAGCTAGGCTCCATTACCATCTAAAGCCGCGGTCCACCCAACATCCCAGCTCATCGAGTGTCTTGCGTTTCTTTTCTCAGACCTGTTCCGCGCTGCGGCTGAGGCAGGCCCCAATGACATCCTGAAACTTTACAATCCAAAGGGCAGCATCATCAACATCTCCCCCTCACTGGAGCCAAACACCCCGCACGCCTGCTACAAGCTGGAGGTGGTGGCTGCAGACTGTAACAGCGAGCCCCTAGGTATTCTCTGCCGCTACAGGGCACTTCTCACGCTGGACACTTCATATGGTACTGATGACTGAGCTCACGTTAAATGTTCTGACAGTAGCGCTCTGAGATTGAAATCTTATGATAGAAATAAGTGACTAATTTCCCAGCTGCCAATAGAGAATATATTAAATAGAACTAAAATGTGCATGTCTGTTGTGTGACAGGTGCAGAGCTTGCAGTTGCTTTAGGATTTGATCTTTCCTCCATGGAAAAAAGGTAAAGCTAAATCGCCTAACAGCTCTACACAACAGGCACCCTCCGGCTTGCCATACATGAGAAATCTATATATAAATCACAGTTCCCTGTATCAGTACACCTCTCGTGCTCCCCATCTCAGGCTACAAAGCCTGGAGAAGAGGATCCTGATCGAGGCCGGCGAGACTCCCACCGTTGTGTACGAGATGAAGAGCCAGGTGGAGTCATTCCGGGAGAAACTAGAGGTACACTGGAGGGAAACCCAGAGTCAGAACATGCATATTATGTAATCCATCTCTACCACTCAGCTGACTACATCACTGTTGGATGTTTAACCAGTCCCTACTTGGATGGGAGAGTTTTAAGAAAAGGTGGAAGCCTTGTAAAGCGGTTACATATTATGGTCAGTGTCCTTGGTTTAAAAGTCGAATTACTAACCAGGGTGACTGGGCCCACGTCTATACTGTGCTTTTTCAATCTGACAAACTATTCTTCACGACCTTTGTGCTATACCTATCATTGCAACAAAGCTATTAATTTTCTGCATAATTCAAACAAATATGGAAAGAATCATGCCTTTTTTAGCTTGCAAACCAAATTCATGTTTGAATTCTGCTAACTTCACAGTGGGCAAATCGATGTGGGCATGCTGCATTTACTGAGTAGATCACCAAATGCAAGTTTCCTTGCATTCCCGATTATTTGTGAATGTGAATTTTGTCTGACCTCTCTGCCTACAGAGTGTTGAACACCTGAGCTGGCTGGGCCTTTTCAAGGAGCTGTCAGAGAGTACCCACAAGCCCTCCCCCTTTTACCACAAACAGACCCTGCGCAAAACTCGGGAGGAGTGCGAGCACGTGCGGGACAAGTTCCTCCAGATGAGGCAAGGCAGTTTCATTTCCTTACACAACTGTAGCGACGCTCTTCGGGGTCCACAATCTTGTCTGATTGGTTTTGTTATTAAACAAAACAGAGGCAGAAAGCAACAAACGGGGCTAAAAGTGGGCTAAACGGCTAAATTAAATTAAAGACATGGAAATTAAGTCCTGTGAGGTTCGAAAACAAAACACAACCAAACAGTTACAAATTTCTTTTGATTTCCCTTTTGGGGAGCAGCTTTTCAGCTCTCTCTCAGAATTTGTTCTGTTACTCCTGAAGTTCCACGCTTCGGGAATGTAATTTAAATTATTATTATAAATAAAACATTGCAGAAGGGATTTTATTTTCAGTGGAGGGCATAGATGAGTGATAATTGCTGTTATGGGACAACTCTTCTTTTGTCACAGCTCCCTGGAAGTGACTGAGGAGGTGAGGCAGTACCTCAAAACCCCCACCTTTGACAACTGGTGAGTCCTTCATCGCACAAAGAGTCGCTCCACTCACCTGGCTCAGTGTCATTGCTGGTGTCACTGGCCACTTAACAGTCACACCTCCGTGGAGCAGCCATGAAACCGATCCTCCATTGGCTGCCTTCTCCCCCTCAGTCACTTAGATGTCCTTTCACACTGGATCCCAAGCAGCCGGAAACCAAGCAACTGAGATGCGGTCATTATTGTTTTAATTTAGGTGGACATTGACATTTTGAATTAATACCTTTAGATCTGGTCCGTCTTGTATTCTTTGATGTTCCTTCTCTCGGGTTTGTCAGCGTTTACCAGTTCTGCTGGTTTCACTGGCGTAACAAGTAGGCTGATTTAGTATTTTTACAATTATTATATTATACAAAAAAATGTTAGGATTGGGCGTGTTTCTTTAATACCGAACTCGTTTTGATTGACGGCAAAACAGATGGGCAAACGGAAGAGCGGCAGACATCAGAGTGGGATGCAGGTCTTTCCTTCATACCGAGAGGGCAGCTTTGGTTTGAAGTCCAGGCGCAAAATGCAGCCAGCTATTGCACTTTCAATATGAATAAGGAAATATGCCAGAGTGCCAGATCTAAAGACCCAAGGATAACCCATTGCTTTCATCTGCTCGAACTACTCTAATTAATATGAATAGGCCCGGCATGGCTGACCATTATGATTTGGAAATCAAAAGGAGACTTACAAAACTGAGTGCATTACAAGATCTCATATAAGGAGTATAATAAGGGTACGGGAAGTTGAAAGATTTCCGTGTTTGGTTTTTAGTCTTGTCCTTTCGTGTTAACGAAAAGGGATTTCAGTATGGAGAATAAGGCATTTACACTGCAGAGGAAATAAGAGGCTTTTGTATGTTTCCTAGTCAGTCATGCATTAACCAAAAAAAAAACCGCTCAATAGAGCCAGCTGTGCCCCGAAGATATTCTCGGCAACATCACATAAGGATACAATTAATGAAATGAATAGAACCAAGAATGATAACCATATAATTCATATAAACCATATAATTTGTAATTAAAAAAAGAAATTAGTCTTTAAATGAAACATCCCATCAAACCAGTGTTAATATATCACATCAGGTGCATCTTATAAAATAAAAATATATTAAATGAGTAAACTTGTAATTTCTTGAGCCAAGGGTGTGGGAACTGTCAATTCTAATGAATTTTTTTACAAAACCTCAGCTGAAGATGGCACATAGCCCACACGCACGGATCCTCTGTCGCAATATTGCGGCAACGTTAGGCGAGAACGTACCGTTGGGTGTGTGCTCATACAGGCAGTGGGAGGATGCGGAGATCATGGTGCTGCTGCAGGTGATGTACACGGATCTGGACTTCATCCCCACTTTCAACGTGGAGCTGGAGGTGCTGCAGAAGTTCTTGTATGAGGTGTACCGGCGCTACAACAACATCCCCTTCCACAATTTTAAGCACTGCTTCTGTGTCACCCAGATGGTAAGGGTTAAAACAGCCACCTCTGCCCAGACAAGATTACCAGAGAAAGGAGGGCAATCAAGTTACCGCACAATCTTCACAAAAAGCTTGATTTGAGAAGGACATCCAGGTCATGCCATGTCTGGTCACAGAAGCCTAGTTCTTTGGACTTAACGGAATGCTTTAAAAGCTTTCTTACACTAGCTACTCACAAATTACACACGTATATCAATCAGTACTATGTCACAGTAAAGTTTTTGTGTTTTTTGTGGTATTCTGATGGCCGACCTTTTAATATCAACATTTTGATATCAATTTGGCCCAAAGATTTATGGTGTATAAATATGGCGTCTATCTACACAATAATTAAATGATACATTTAAGTAAGTCTTACTTTTTAAAATTAAAATTAAATAGGTTATTTTAGATGTACACAAAATATAAATGAATAAAAGCTAAAGGAGTTGTTAGTCCCCATCTGCCTTGCATCTCTCTCACCAATAGATGTATGGATTGATCTGGCTGACGGACCTGAGGAGTAAGATTGACAGCATCGACCTCCTGATCATGCTCACCTCCGCTGTTTGTCACGACCTGGACCACACTGGCTACAACAATGCCTATCAGGTTAGCATGTCCAGATGTCAACCACCTCTGGCCACAGCTCCCCTCCCACCTCCCCCTTCATCATAAAATAATTGAATATTACCTAATCGTGTTTGCCACTGGCATTGACCTAACAACATAAAACATTCCCAATTTAAATAATAATAATAATAATAATCATTCCCAATTAAAGTGTAATCTCATTCCAATCATCAGTGCTGACACCCACAGCCTTCCCCGTCTTTCAGATAAATGCTCGCACCGAGTTGGCACTCAGGTACAACGACATCTCCCCCTTGGAGAACCACCACTGCGCCGTGGCATTTGAGATCCTGGAGCAGGTATTTTCTGCCCATCGCAATGTTCTAGCAACATTACAGAAATTAGATGGCTGTGTAGGCTGGGTGGGGACCAACCTAGGTCCTGCAGCACATGATACTACGACTCCTGTGCTGATGGAAAACTGGCGATGTTGTAATGCTTCTTAGGCGGTTGGGTTTGTCCTTAGACTGAATTGTGGGCTATACAAATACATAAAAATACATTTTTCCCCAACAATACTACTGCATGCTCCACATTAAATGTACAAGAGTTTGTATTTATGCTTTGTCAACTTATATGTGCTACATAAACTAATATATCAACTCAAGCTACCTCTGATTTAAACCTGGAAACAGTTTTGATAATTCAAAATCCAAAATAATGACTCCAATTTAAAGTTTAATAGGTAAATTAAAAACTAAAACCTGCAGACACTCCTGCTCATTAGGACCACAACTGGGCACCCCTGTATTATATATATTTTTAAATATTGTCTATTTAATTTTCATCAAACCGTAACACTACAATGTAATTTATTTTAACCACAGACAGAAAACAATATTTTCAGAAACCTGACAACTGAGCAGTACAAAAGGATCAGAGAGGGCATGATCAAGTAAGTTCATTTTAAATATTGTCCCTACTTTCAGTGAGGCTTTTACTTTAGACATGTCCGTCTGCTTATATGGGGCAGCTGGAGGTTAAGGCATCAGCCTTATAATAACTAAAAGGTAGGCGGGACCAATTTCACAACTGCTTTTGCAACTACGAATGAGGCACTTTAATCAGAAGTGCTGCTGTAAATATTCAGTACAAATGGGAATAATTGACTATTGGAATTCAGTAATTTGTTAGGTTACCAGAGTCTCCTAAGCAAACATTTTGCCACAGATTCATAATGTATGAGACTTACATATAACATCAGAAGGAATTTGATCTGAAGTCAGACTAATACTTTGAGGTTTGTTGTATTTCAGGTGCATCCTTGCCACTGACATGGCAAGGCACAACGAGATCCTGAACAAGTTCAAATCCATCCTGCCTGTGTTTGACTTCAGTAACAAGGATCACAAAGATGTGGTGAGTGCAGCGGGAGGATGCCCTCTGTGAGGCCCGTATGCCACAGGGCGATCCACATAGATCTGGCCTAGCAATCAGGCTAGTTATATATTTAAGCGTTTAGGTGGAATAGAAACCAGAAACATCTTTGATAATCTTGTACCATTGTAGTGTGCATAACAGATCTATGGGAAACAAAGGCCATTATTTATTTATTTTTTTTATATCCAGATTTGTAAGCAGAAGTTTTAAAGGAAAAAAGATTATTTTTGGTGGCTATACTGTGAGTGAATTTATATGGTGGATTGATTATCTACCATGATATCAGCACTCTACCTTTTTGGTATTGGTGTCTGGCCTTCGCCCAGGGCTACAGATATACCACTGATTGTCTGACCTCAGCTGTGAGCCAAAGGTGTTCCCAAAGTTGTCATGATGCATTTCCTGCCTTCCTGCAGCTGATGAGTATAATGATCAAAGTGAGCGATATCTCCAACGAAGCGCGGCCCATGGACGTCGCAGAGCCCTGGCTGGACTGCCTGCTGCAGGAGTTCTTCAATCAGGTGACATCACACACCCCTAGGCACTATCGACATCCACCTTGCCTCTGCTTTCCATTCTTATAGCAAGTCCCAGTCTATTCATCCAAGTAGCTTTCTTTGTATACTCCATACAGATATCAGTTTGATGCCACTATTTTTTATTTTTTTACCATTCTTATTCAGTATTTTACAGTTTACATTACTGTTTACATTTTTGTTATTATATACACGTATATTATATTGTATTATATTGCACGTTATCTCCATGATGTGAATAAACATTTGGTTCTACACTTCTGAATATTAGATGCACTTAATTTTATCTGGATTGCATTTAGTTGAATAATATCAAAAACATAAAACATGAAAAACACTAATTAACTTTAGTTGTGGCAGTTATGTGTAGTTACTTTAAGTGTCCAAACCAGAACTGACCACTAGGGAGACCCGTAGTACCCTGTAGTAAACTGTAGCATTTCATCTGGTTTTAGCTGCAGGCTGATTTCCCCATCCACATGAGTCAAAGCTCTAAATCACCAGCCCTCCATCTTTAATTTGAGCATTTATGGATTCATAAATATAAATGTATTCACATTCCCTCGCTATATAAACATGACTTTGTTTTGAGAATTGTGACCCATGCTGACCTTTTTGTCCAGTTTTAAACTGTGTAGAATAAGGAAATCTATCATAGCATTTAATTGCATTGCATATAGGAAGTATACTTAAAAAGATAATTTTTTATATACAACATATATTCAATTGAAATGATTACTTATTATATGCCTTTTAAAAGAAGTGCTATTCTAAGGATTGCAATGACAGTTTTCCGTATTCTATATGAAGGATGTCGCTGTTATATTCCTAAACTACTCAACAGGAGTTGATTCTTATAATCATCCGAGGTTTCTTGGTCGTTAAGTTTACAGTATCTTGCAGCTTAATGTAACTAGCTTTTACAGATGCTTTCACTCTTGGACCATAATCTTACCCACTTTATTAACGTCACTATTCCTTTAACTAGACTTGCAGAATGAAGTGGTTCTATTCTTTCTTGCAAGAATGATACCTTTTTGCATTGTTGCCCTGTCTTAGGTGTTATGCTGAACAGCGGGATATATATACATTATCCTTGGTCAAAGTTACTGCAGCAATCTAACACCTTATTAACACCCACATAACGCCCTCTGGTCCAGACATCCCAGATCTCTTACCTCTATTCCACATGGTTCCATGCACATTTTCCGTTTTCCTTTAAACATCTGTTATCAGAGCGATATGGAAAAGCTGGAGGGCCTTCCCGTCACCCCGTTCATGGACAGGGACAAGGTGACCAAGCCGTCGTCTCAGACGGGTTTCATCCGCTTTGTTCTCTTCCCCCTCTTCATTGAGCTGGCTAACCTCTTTCCCTGTCTGGAGGTGAGGCTGTTGCCATTGCTTCTCCTGCATCACACTTCACTCAGTTCTGCCACCCCACTACTCAAGCACTGTAGGCTGGTCTTGTGTTAATAGGTGCAATGCCTTTCTTATGTGTGCAATGCCGTTCTTATGTGTGCAATGCCTTTCTTATGTGTGCCAGGCGCCATCATGGTACATAGTTGAATAACAAAAGGAAGGCAGTTGAGATTACTGTATTTTAATTTAACAACAATAATACATACAGAGAATAGCGAAATGGAATAAGTCATAGCGCAAGCAACATAACCTCATTGGAAATGATTTCGCACTGGACCACACATCTAACCCTCACATTATTCAAGATTCTTCACCTTCCTTGTCTGGCCACTCCTGTTCCCTAGCAACATATCATCGACCCTGTGCGCAAGGCCCTTGACTACTACACCGAGATGGAGAAAGCCTTGGACCACGAGAAACAGAACCGCGCCCAGAGCGACAAGGCGAGCAAGGCCAAAGAGACGGTCAAGGAACCTGACACTAGTGTGGAAGCAACCAAAGGAAAACCATCAAAACCTACGGGACTCTCCTAGCCCATTGTTCTGTAATGCACTACATGTTAAAATTATCACATGGAATCTCCCTTATGGATTGGAGCAAATGTTGTATCAAAAGGAATATAAGACAATGGCAAAAATATTCTATTACGAAGTATAAACTGTGCTTGCTCTTAGGGTAATTATTTACCTATTTCATTAATGCTATAGGAAAAATATTTTATTTGAAGCAATTTAGATATCTGCTGAACCAAACTAAAAAGAATTGCAAGTCCAGTTTTAAAGGGCTATTGTTTGTCACATTTATTAAAAGTTCACATTTGCTGTTGGGTGGCTTTTGATGCCTTTTTAAATACTGACTTTAAGCAAAGACATGGAAATATAATAAAAAAACCTCATCAAAACCAAACCTTCCGAATATCTGGAACTTTGCTTTAAAGCATTTGGCTCGCTTGTCCCGCTCCACGGAATACCCCAGATTTGATACAGACACAACAGGTCTTTAATGTGGAGAATGCCGTATGAATTCATTTTAAATACTTGATTATTCGCAGAGAAAATGATACAATTGGGAGCATTCAATTCTTTCGTCAAGCAATTTTTTATTAAAAAACAGATTAAAGGGGGTTACTTTTCGCAACCTCTTTGCCATAAGCATTATGAAATTTAAAGGTAGTCCGTAAAAACGGAACGAGGCTTCTTCGAGTGTTAGTCTCGAAGTAGATTTTGTGGGAAGTGTGAAAGGCGTAATACTGTGCTAATTTTACTGCATGTCCTTCATAATCCCAAAAGGCTCGGTTATGTTTCGCACATGGGTTCCAGTAATTATAAGCAGGACAAAACGCGAAATGTTCATTTTTAGGGAGGGTATTGCGAAAACCCTACATAATGTAATAATTAAACATTCAGACCTATAAAATACTGCTCACTTGTTATGACATATTATCTCTGGGTGCATTAAAGGGAAGTGAAACATGAACAAACAAACAAAAACACTTTTTTAAACTGCAGCTATGGCTGCTAGACGTGCATCAACATCCCGCATTTTAGCTACGCAACGCGAAAAACATCTTCCTTATAGAGAGTTTGACTCTTGATATATAATTTTGTTCGGTGTGTAACGAAGCAGTGGACCACAATAGAAAGGAGACTTGTGTCAAGCATCTTAAAACCAAGAAACACCTGAAAAGAAAACGGCTGCAGTCAGTGCAGAGCGATTCTGGTGGGACGGGGAAAAGCAAGTTCATGTTTCGAGCTTGTTTACTGCTCAGACCAAAGCCGGCGAAGTTAGAGACTTGGCTTGATTTCAGCTGACAGAAGCACTGATAAAGGCGGATATCCCGTTAGAAAAGGTAGATAACCATAGCTTTAAAATATTTTTGGAACAAAACATGAAAACTATGGGAGTCGTGCCATCAGCAGACTGGCTGAGGAAACAATACGCGCCCAAAGTTTTTCAAACTTTTCGAGTTTGTTTTAGATGGATGGCTGTCTATATTGGTAAATGAAATGAAATACAACGAAGATCGCTTTGAACTGAATATCGTAGTTTACAAAATCGTTCACAAGAATAACTGCCCAGAAGTCAAACTTCTACAATCTGTCTTCCTAGAAAAAGGAGACGGAGCAACACTTGCGCAGTCAATTGTCAAAAGTATCTGCGACTACAGTATTGAATGGGAACGAATTGCTGCATTTGTTTCTGACAATGCTGCCAATATGAATAAATGTTATGAGTCTGTTATCAAAGGCATGGTTGTGAACTCTTCATGTCACATGTACAACGAATTTCTATGCACTTATTGGAAACATTTGGCCGACCAAGTTTACCTTTGGCAACCAAACAGTTTAATTCAAATCATTCAAACAATCAGCTGTGCGTAAGTTGCGTTACCGAAAGTATGTGTCAGAAAAAACAGGAAAGCCACTTGAAAAGGAACCACGACCTCCAGAGCCAATTGTTACCCGCTGGAAAACATGGTTTGATGCTGTCCAATACATCAAAGAAAACAAAGAGCTTTTAACCGCTTTTCTAGAAATATAAATGGAAAGTACTGCTTCCACGATGTGTCAAGATACAGCGGAATTATTAAAATCCAAGTCTGTTCAATGTGAAGTCCGCAACATTGCCGACAACTGTCATCCAACCTGTAGCAAAATTCTGAAAAGTGAGTCAGTGTGTAACGAGTGTCTACAACGATGTAATGGATCCCTTTCTTTTTTTTACTAACCAACTTCAAACTTGAATGCCGGTAATGGAAAACGATCGTTGGAGCTTTCTGTGCAGAAAATTAAACAGTACTTTGCATTAGATAAGAAACCATCTGATCCTGCTCCCAAATTCTGCCAGCCGGCGGCTGGATTTTTTAAAGCTGTCAGGCTTTTGAACCCGAACCATGTCAACTTACTGGACACAAACGACTCGCTTTTGTCTTCCTTACCTGGATATACCGAGGACGCTGTGAAAGAAATAGGAGGATATCGAGCTGCGGCTTTGGAAGTGCCCAAGGATACAAATATATTGATCTTTTGGTCTTCAATGAAGGCTCGTTTCCCTCGCTTACATGAAATGGCTGCAGATTGTCAATCTGTACCCTGCAATACTTGCGATGTGGAAATAAGTTTTTTCAGTCTATGGAGTTGTGCATTCTCAGCTGAGACACAGCTTAAAGAATACAACGAAAAAATGCGAAAAATAAAACAAAATTTGCTTTAAGGAAACGCCAAAACGATAAAATCGGGGCTCTGATTATAAGAGACTTTGGACAAATGAACATCTGAACAATTACAGCTCGGGAAAATCGTGCAATTCCAGAGGGAAAACTCTTTTCAACCAAACAAATAAATAAAAACCCTAATCATTTTCTCCAAACTACTTCCCTCAGGACAGCACACTATGCAATACAACAATCATTAATGAATAAGGATTTGGGCCGCCCAGTGCATTCAGAACATCTTAACCCTGTATTATAATTTTTTTTTTATATACAGGTTTTTAACTGTTTCTAGTAGGCCATTCGTTAAGTTGGAACTCTTCGGCTCTTTGAGAGGTGAAGAGGGTTGATATCTACCCCGAACTCTACATTCCAAAACATCCCATGATGTTCAGTTAAGTTTAGAGCTGATGATTTGGAAGACATTTAACTTCATTCTAGTGTTCATGGAAACACTATTGAATATGTTTAGCACGGAGCGTTTAGTGCGGCTGGTCACCTAAAATGGCTTTGAGTTCTTTTTGTTTTACTATGCACCGTAATAATCAGACTTAATGATTCCGACAAGACTGGCCATTTTATAACGGATCCACCACTATCTGGGAACAAGCAGCGTCGGCTGAAGGCTTCTTTTTGCTCTTTCCAAACAAACCTATCCTGATGAAGGAAAAAGTTTAAAACATGAATCAGACAATAAAACTTTCCCACACTCTGGAGCCCTGGATATGTGCTTATACACCAAGCGATGAACTGCTGTGCATTGGGTTTGTTTTCAAGGGCTTTCCGAATGGCAGCCCTACTAAAAATATCAGCTTTGAGAAGCTCACGACATTTGAGACAGCGTTAAGACTCATTGAAACAGAGCTGAGAAGGTGTCGGCCGTTTGTTTGGTAGTTTTTGCAGCTATGCTATTTAGTGTCTGTCTATCCCTGTCGGTGGGCTGGCGACTGGCAACCCGTTACACTTTCCTTACGCAGTTTACCTTGTTTTGTGTGTGCCATCATGTTTTTCAACATTGTTGCTCTTGACACATAAAATAATTCGTCCTCTTACAGACGCACCTGCAAATTCTGGCACTTGATGCTGTTACTAGAATGATTCGGATAATTTGGCTGCGGTTCATCCTCCAAACTGCAGATGGGGGTAATGGGTAGATTTGTTATGTAGTTTGGTGTACAAAAAAACAAATACACAAGTATTAATGTAGCGGGATTATATGTTTCCACTACTGACAAAAAAAAGCAATAACCGCATGTTATATACGACTGAAAAATGTCTATCAGTAACAGGGTGATGGGAAATATAAATCCCTTTCTACAGTTAGAAACCTATATCAAAGCCCCTTTCTGTGTGTCCCTAGCTTCTTGGATCACTGTATCTGGTATTAATGGGTAAATTACATTTAAAATTACAGCTCGGTTTTAATTGGAAACAATGTATTCAACACCCATCTGCCTGTAAAAATACACCAAACGCAGAGATTTAAGGTAAAGTGTGAATATGACACACTTGACACAATAAACAAGCTTGGATAATAAACAACATTTGGATAGCCTTGGCAGTGACTGTATGGTATCGTATTCCAGAAAAACAACCACAATGAGTGTAAACAGGAGTTACCTAACCGTTTTCCCATTCGTTTAAAACATTTACATTTTTCATACCGCCATGTAAGGACCACATCATTCATTTTAGGGTGATCCCAGGCAGCAAGTATTCGTGTTGTTTTAGAATCGCATATATTACTGTTGATTTAAAATTTTATTTTATAGCGCACACGTGTTGGTAATTAGTATTGGGATTAATATGAAACGTGTTGAATTATTTGTAATGAATAACAGTTATTTTTCGTATTTCCAATACTTCGACTGCCCCCTGGGGTTTTCTTTGTTTCTTATGTTTTTGCTGGAAGTGTCTACTGCAGTTAATTGTTAATTATATCAAATATTTTGATGATCTATATCTATATCTCTCTTAGATTATAGAACTAGTAAAATTATGTTTGCTTACAAATTACTCACGAATACACCGAAACCCCAAGGCTTCAGCGTATTTCAGTACCCATTTAACGTAGTTCGTGATCTAGGCGACAGAGATGTAGCTAGACAGCTAGCAGCAGAAATGTTAGCGGAAGCTAATTAGCCAACGTGAATACCCGCAGATATTTAGCTAGTGATATTACAAAGTATGTCTTGGCATTTTAAATGGGGAAAAAAGGTATGTGAATAAAATAGTGAACAAAAAAGTACGTAGCTGTATACAAACAAACACACATACAGGCTATATATTGAATACTAGTTTAACACTTGACAGCTATAAATGCTTATGTGCTTTCTTCTGTTGAAGAATATATTTCAGAATCCTATTGTCATTCAGGGTTTTGGGAGTTTTGGAACAGATAGTAAGATAGATTTTGACGTGTCTGTTTCTATTTCCAAACGGGTCCCGCCCTCTCCTCTACTCAGCCTCTAGTAAATGTCTAAGTGCCCTGGGGTTGTTTTGGACCATAAGAAAAAACAATAGCGATCTAAATACCACGTTTCCTGCTGAATAATGCTTCAAGTTGGTTAAGTTTTTACTATGAGCTCTATACGAATTAATAAAATCTATTTTTACTTCTTCATAATCGTTGGGATTCAATTCAAATTCATATGGATTCAACAGATATAATAAATGGAACTCAGCCAGGTGTGCTTGATTAAATGTCTTCATTTGTTAGATTAAGCCATGGGATATTGATTGCTTGTTTTGCTGAGTGTTCTTTCAGGAAAGGTAATGTTCAAGATGGCAGGATGTGGTACAGACAAGGCTCATATAACCGTTGTTGATCTCTTCCATGTTTCGTGAACATTGGAGGTTTGTCTTTCAGTTTCTCTCTGTCTGTAGTGTGCCGTATCTAGCAGCCCCGAATAGTTATCTCAGGCACAAATAGACAATTAAGCAAATGACTATGGTGCATGTTGTGTCAGAATACAGGTTTAAGTCGCCCTTAACTGTTTTATGAACTCAATATGTAGTATTGATGCCACATTTGTACATCGCTCTGGACAAAAGCATCTGCTGAATTAATAAAATGTATGTTCTTGAAAATCATAGAGGAAAAAATAAGCAATTGTGTGGTCTATGGGATCTTATCCAATAACAGTCTTTAGAGTCAGAGAACAAAGGAAGAGGAAAGGGAAAAAGGAAAAATCTGTAGGCATTGATATGGCTTGTTCATGTCTTTGTTTTAAATATAGAATTCACAATATCTTACACAAAAGAAATATTAACTCATAATAACAAATAAACAAAACGCCAACTTTTGAACAGTTTAAGCCTTCGATGGGTCATTTCAGATACCGTGCTACAAATGCATATTTCCATATCTCCATAGTAAATTTCAGCAGTGTTAAGTAAATCGGGTGGTGTAACATAGTGGCTGAGCTACATCCAGTGTGTTCTAAGCAGTAATCGGAAATAGTGATTTTCTTGTTTGAAGTAGGCTTGTGTTCCCTGTGCTTGAATTAGAGCCAATGTCGACAATGCATGAGCGTACAGCGGACAGTACACGGTGCTCTGCCTGACTGGTGAATATTGCTACAACTACCCACAGAGAATGTTTTTATACCGTAGTTCTTTTGTTAAAAAAAAAATAAAAATTTAATAATGTTTATAAATTAAAGTTAAGAGACGGTTGCTAGGAAATGTCCTGAAAACAGTGTTACCTTGCGAAGTTCAAACATTGTACATTTCTTTTAAAGTGCCTGAATGGGAAATCCATGACTGTGGCATAAGGAAAAGAGCACAAAGTAGAATTGTTGACCAACATTACAGCCAAAGTACAGTAGTCTGTAAATGAAACTACCAATCTGATCTTCAAATTAAAAGGCAGGCTGTGACCATGATTTGGTGTCCTGGAGAAATGATGGGCTTGGTTTTTCAAACTCAAGGCACTCAAGAATAAAAGGAAGTTACAAAAGCTCAAACACCTGACTCCCGTGTCGTCACACCATTCACGCTCCAGTAAACATTCCATAAACCTATCTGGACTTTAGTGAACTCAGCCCTGCTCCCAGTTTCTGCTGTATCGGTAGGTTTGTGTTTCCACGTGGGCAATTAGCCATTTGGTTCAATTTTTTATCATCTTATTTCAATTAGTTCAAAGTATCTCTCTCGGTTCTAAGGATTGATCTGTAAGCTAAAAAGAAGGTGAAGCAGCAATATTGGTAAAATCCAAGGCCATATTGGAATGGCAACACGCAAGATAAAAATCTTGTCAAGTCTATGGAATTTGAAACTTTCATCTTAACCTCTGTCAACTTGTAAAAATAATTGAGGATCACAAATATCATAGTGTTATTGCTGTTTTGTAACTTGCCCTCAGCACGGTGATAAAAATAGGTATAAACCTAGGTTTATCTAAACTGCTGTTTCCTTCCATCTAGTTAGTGGCCAGTCCTGCCAATAAGAGAGGTGCAAAAAGAAGATTAGGGCAGTGACTCACTTGATCAAGAAGTGAAAAATAAAAATAAATCTACTTAGCCTAGTTTCAGTTCTTATCAGTATGCTACAACATACCTGCTTATTTGTGCATTTCACTAACATTATTGAAGTTAACCTTTTGATCGGAAACTGTTTTCAATCATGCTTGTCAACAAAGAAATCAAGCTGCTTTTAGTAGCAAACAGTTTATACAATCGCAGGCCAGCGAGGTCCCCAACCAAGTCCAACTTTAGGTCTCCAACGTAGCTGAGATTTAAGATGACTCATGTCATGTGATACAAGAAAGTGCATTGATGCCTTTTTTTGTATATTGGAATCCATACATGAGGGAGTTTGAGTGTTTCTTGAAGGCCAGTCTCAGGAGCGGTTTTGGGCTGTGTTGATCATGATGTTGGGGAGCGCGTTACGCCGCTTCCTCCATGGGCCCAGGTTATGGGAGTACCGCTTGATCTGGCGAAACCATTGCTGCGTGCAGCACTTGTCGGCGGCACGGAAGACGAAGGCTTCGCGAGGGATGTCCAGAAGCTCGAAGGTGTCGTCGCAGTCAGGGTCCGAGGACACTACACAGTTGCTTAGGCGTATGGGCTCCCGTAGCACAGCGAACTTCCCGCTGCTCTTGTCTTTGATGAGCACCAGCACGCCGTCCCGGACAGGCTCTGGCGGCTCTTGCCCCGTCAGCCCACCTTCCTCAGTGGCCTCCTGCATGTGCACCATCAGCAGGCTCTGCACGTTCTGGAACTTGAGGGCCTTGCTGCCCTTCTTCACCCACTGGCCGTCAGCCGGCTGCGAGAGCTGCAGGGGGCCCTCCATCACGAAGCGCGTGCTCTCCCGCGCCCAGCCCACCGTCTTCATGGACACCTCCCGCATCTCGATATTGATGACCTCGCGGTTCTTGCGGCTGTCCCGGCGAAAGGAACGCAGGGACCAGGAGGTGCCCTCCTGCTTGGTCTTCATGTTGATGTGCTCCAGGTGGGACTCCACGCGGCTCTTGGCTTCCCACAGCCGGGCATAGTCTGGGTGACACTCTGCGGTGGCCTTGCTGATGCGGCTTAGCAGCAGGGGGTATTTGGTCACCCGCTGTAGCGGGGCCATCAGAAAAGAACGCAGGTTCATGCGTCGCAGAGCAATGTTGTCATTCTGCGAGACGTCCAGGAAGATTCTGGGGGAGGGGAAAACCTTTTTAAGAGTCTAAACATGTGAGCATCAATGAGGCATATGTTCCTAAAAAATAAAAACAGCATTTCCCACAGTAGAGCTCAGTGCTCTGTACCTTAGAAGCTCCTTCTCCTTCTCCAGAGTGTTGAGCATGTTGACTGAGGTGGACTGCTGGAGGCAGTACGTCTGGAAGGCAGGTAACATGTTGACAAACTCCAGGAAGAGTTCTCCAATGCACACCGTCAGCAGGTCCTCATCGCCCTGCATGAAAATCAACCAAACATTCAGAATTCCTGCAATTTCAGCTTGAATTCCGACAGTTATAGAGCAGAAACTATTACACATATCTTTTAAAAATACAGTAAATGTGATATTAGATTATTTATTGACAACAGTGATAGAGCTACTCATAGTAAAAACCATTACGTAAACATAAAGTAAACATATAAGAAGTATGTTCTAACATGTCCTGCCCAGTGGCTCACCCGGTCGAAGGCCTGGTCAATGCTATCCTGCAGGTACTCGGTGAACTTGTCGTTGACATCGATGAGTTCCTGCACATTGCCAAACACCACAGCCAGCTGCTCAGCAGTGAGCAGGCCAGCACTCTGCATGGGGGAGTAGAACTCCTCCTTGATGATGCGCAGGTCTTCCCTAAAGCTGGACTCGGTACTTAGGAACTCCAGGATGGCCTCCTTGCGCTCCCTGCGCAGCTTCAGGCACCTGTCGCACATGCTGTTGCCCCGGGCCGAGTCTCGGTGGCCGCAGTCCGGGCAGGGCCGCTGGGCCTCCCAGGCCCTGAGGGAAGCGGACGGCCCCTTCCATTTGCCTACCCGATCGACATCAGTGGCCGGGCAGGCACTGGGGGGCTCCTCGTCCTCATCACGCTCGTCATTTAGCCCCACCACTCCACTGTCTGCGCTCAGGCTGCTCAGATTGCTCCAGCGATGCTGCGCCCCCGGGGTCACGCCCAGACCAATGGACCGTGCACCCATATGAGGCTCAGAGTGCCCCCTAGCCTTTTCAGGCTCTGAGATGAAAACACATGGATGCATCACGCACAGAGGTTATTGTCAGAGGTCATTTTAAATGCGGTTGTATCATATACTTTAATAACATAGTAATAGTCGTAGAAAACGTGTTGCATAAAAAAATAAATTACGTTCAAACATACAAAAAGTTCAGTCCTAAAAATTTCCAAGACTTATCTAGCTCTTAAAACACAGGACTAATGTTAAATGTTCATGTTAAATCTCAACAACTAACTGACATAACGATAAACAGCTGTAAGGTTTCAGAAAGGCATGCTGCAGTGAAAGGTTTGGGTATTTGCAAGATCTATATATTACTCAATTTTTTTAAAAAGATAGCCAGTGTTAAAATCTGAGCCAATATACTGAAAGCTTCCTTGGTTGGGTTTTAAAAAAAACAGGAAAGAACATTTTTCTATTAGAAATATTTTGAGAACATTCTTTTCATTATGGCTTAGGGGAAAGCAATCTAAGGGTAAAAAGACTCTAAAAACTTGACAAGAAATTGAGAAAAGGCTGTCTGTGAATGCATCGATTTATAAAGCTAAACGCCCTGAAGCAGAGCTACTGAGGAGCAGGCACATTCATCATTATCAGGTAATATTACTGTAGTCAATATGAAAGCTGAACTAGGTATTCGTTTGGAGTCATTATCAGGTCAAAGCAATGTTGATACATTGCTGTACAGGGCTTCTGGCCTGCTGCAGTTAAAAGACTGCTCTATTAGTGAGAAAGACATCAAACTGAAAGTTGCTCCGGGGAAACGTGAGAGATGGGTGTAACGGAGGGTAGACCTACTTCTGTCCCGGCCGTGGAGCCGGGCAGCGGCGGCGGCAAGCTTCATCTCCAGCTGCTTACGCTTGGTCGCGTCAGCTGGCATGGGGTCACTGAAGTGGGGGCGCAGCCGGCACTCCCGGTGGACCCTAACCGACTCTGCCGGCTCATATGCTGCGTCCGAGCTGGACCGCCTGCAACCTGGGCTGGAGTACTGCTGATAGGTGGAGAGACCCGTCAATCACTGGTGTGGCCAGACATGTGTCAGTCAGGGAAGGCTTTATAAAAGATCAATACTGGTGGAGACTGACATGTATACACTGAGCTGACCTGTGTTTACAGGACCATAAGGTCCCTGGAACAAATGAAAACTCTTAGTAGGATTCAGCAGGCAAAAATGAATGTTGAAATATGATGAAATAATAACACTAACTGAAACAAAACTTTTGATCAGAGCTGGATGTCCCAAATGAAGAGCTTACAAGCTTTAGCATGTAAAACTAGCACTATATATCTAAATATTCTTTTTTTTTAAACAGATCATTTGGATGCAGCATTTGTAAGTGGATTTATGAAGTATTCTCGATTTGATAGCTTGTTT
The DNA here is from genome assembly GCA_025775065.1 of Hiodon alosoides. Classification (NCBI taxonomy): domain Eukaryota; kingdom Metazoa; phylum Chordata; class Actinopteri; order Hiodontiformes; family Hiodontidae; genus Hiodon; species Hiodon alosoides. Next base: position 2,393 of record JAOYSI010015250.1, on the reverse strand, counting down.
TTAATCATTCTGTAAGTATATCTTCATTGATGAAAACAATGATCTCCATTTTGACCATTAATAGCTTTGCTGCATGTCCTTGATATCCGAAACACAAAAGGTGATAAGGTTGGATGACTAATGAGTGACCTCTGACACATCCTAAGGCGGACAACATGGAGGTCACTAAGAATCAATCTCCAGAAAATGAGGGGTCATAACCAATAGCCACGTCACGAAGCCCTGATCCCCTCCAGACACGGTTCAACTGTCAATATGCTCGCATTAGACTAACCAGCACAAACGTAACCGTGAGGCGTAAGAAGCGAATGTGAAACGAAACAAAGTAAGATCGAGTATCAGTCGAAATAATTAATACGGCTACTATTTTAATTCATTTCAAGCAACCTTAAAAACACTGCAGGGACATTGTCCATGCAGTACAACAGAGGCATATGCCTGATTGTGTCAAATGCCTTACCGTAAGGATAGCATATATAGTATTTCTAGACAAAATAGGCAACCACAATAATCAAAGGACTACATCCTCAGTTTCAAAAGGAATAACATCAAATAAATAAATACACAAACAACATTTTAAATGGTGGTACCCATGCAAGCACAGGAATATGAAAGATTAAATTCGAAGCAATTTCTACCAATAACCTGTTTTAATCCTCTTTGCATGGTAGACCGATGTGCCGCGCTGCGTGGACCGGAGCATGCCTCCGATTGTCAGGGTCCGCTCTCAAACCCCAAGTGTCTGTGCAGCTGACTGAGCAGTCAGATACCTTATCCGTCCTTTTCCGTGGCCCTATGCATGCGCAGCGGGCAGGCATTCTCCTGAGCTGGGCAGAGGTCACACGAAAAGAGAAGGGCAGCCTTACGCATTCTGTGGGTTCACCTCCTCCGACAGGCTTGCTGTGCGCCTCTGTGCTGCAGGCCGGCATCGTCATGGAAACCACACTGGATTGACAGCCGGGCTGGGAACCAGTGATGTCAGCACTGTCCCGGTCACGTGACAGCCTGACAGGGGCCTCGGCTGCAACTTCTGCACTGCAGCTGGTGGAAGGGGAAGGAGAAGCAGACAGCAGAGCTGGAATTATCATTCCTGGCACATTCGTTTTTCCTCCGCCCCATCCACGCCGTTCAGGCAGCTCCCCCCGGGGGACCTCTTATGCACCCGACCAGAGGGGCTCAGGCGAAAGTAATTAGACGCATCAGTTCACATTAACACCTGAACTCTGCGACAGCCAGACGGAATACTCGGGTCTGTATCTACCTGCATAACAGAAACTGCAGATTCCTTTGTGTTTCATCACGCTCAAAGTGCACGTGGCAGCTACTCCACTGACTCGCCATTCTGTGTTGCATGCTATTCTACAATTTTGCAGCTGTGTTTGCTCGTGCTTAAAAAGAGACATACTACATAATGTCATAATGATAATAGTAAGTATATTTATTTAATATATATTTCAGATCTATAGTCAATCTTATAGTGGATCTATAGTTGCTGCTTGTTTTTAATGCTCAGTACACCCTTCACTGTCCTGTTCTGACCTGCCACTACACCTGCTCTTGTTCTTCATGTGTAGTTATTATTATTATTAATTCTGACACCGCTCGTCGCATCAAAAGCCTGATACCTGAACAACAGAGAATTGGTCACTGGCAGCTCTTACATTGGAACAATCCACAGGAGCAGCCTGAAATTACAGCCCTCTCCAGGAACAAAAAATAACAAACCACTCTTCCAAAAATGAGCATGGCGTGACTGTTCAGCAAGGACTACCCCGACCAACCTGGCCGCCACCGATCGCGCAAAACGCAGCGGCAGAAGCTTCATGGAGAAAACGAGTGAGATGTTCCTTGGTTATTAGAATCCCTCACGTGTCCGGGCACAGAGCAGGAATAATGACAGCGCTCTGCTTGAAAGCAACAATAAAACAGCACTTGCTCTCCTGCTGAAATAAGCACGTTATTAAAGCCCTTTCGAGCAGATATTAACTGTCATATAAAGGATGATTCATGCAAGATAATAACCTGAAATTTCATTCATTATGACACACATGTGTACCTGTATGATATATTAATTCACCAAGCAGTGGGAATGTATTCCTCAGAGTCTTACTAAACATGGCCACCAATGTATTTACTTATTTTAACCAGAGATTTATTCAAAAGTAAAGATTTGGATGCAAAAAGCTGTCACTTGCATAAAGAGTGGTTATTTTTCAGATGGACATTAAATTTTATAATGTGTACCCCATCTATCCATCAATCCGCTCAGGAATATAATAAATAAAAATGTAATTCTCCCCTACATAAATCATTAGATTCACAGTCGCATTAATATTGAATCGCCCTAACCTGCAAATATATTGTAAATATATTCTGAGGACAAATGGAAATTA